>JBBMEG010044177.1:0-18345 GCA_037832605.1 Cyclanthera cordifolia | reverse complement strand
TTTTGAAAAAAAAAAAAAAAAAAAAAAAAAAAAAAAAAAAAAAAAAAATAGATATATATATATATATATATATATATATATATTTTTGGTGTATTTCAAAATCTAAAATTTACATTTTTATATAATAAAAATTTAAAACATAGATTTTGAAATACACAAAAAAAAAAAAAAAAAAAAAAATATATATATATATATTTTTTTTTTTTTTGAAAAATATCTTTTTAGTTATAAAAATTTACATTTTTATATAATAAAAATTTAAAACATAGAATTTCAAAAAAAATAAAAAATAAAACATAGAATTTAACAAGTTTAATTTAGTGGCTCGTAGTTTGATGAAAACGTAACTAAGTTTAATATTAGATCAAATCCAAGTCAGCAAGTTTATCGTGAAACTATTAACATGACCGAAGCGAGCTTAGCTCATTGATATTAGATGCACTAGTATCCGTTCCATTTATATCAAGTTTTCCTGCCTGGAGATTGTAACTTCAAAAAGCAAAAAAACAAAAAAATTGTGATTTTTTTTTGAGAAGTTATTTGGGATATTAAAAGAAAGGAATCGTTGGATTAATATTTTTATTTGGTGGGATTTATGTTAAATATATAAATATATATATATATATAAATATATAAATATATATATATATATATAAATAAATATATATATATATATATAGGGGTTTAGGAAGAAAAAGATAATGAGAAGGCGCGCCGAACCTGGGTGGTGCAAGGCCGGCGGACGGCGGAGCCGGATTCAGAGAGAGAGAGAGAGAAAACTTAAAGGAATGTGGCTCCTCCACCCAAGGATAATTTGCGAAATTACAAAGATACCCCTCAATTTCCCTAAAATTTACACAATTATATTTTCATTTTGGATCTGGATCTGGATGTGTGACTAATCTGAGAGTAAGAGGACTATGATTGAATTTGTTTAATATAAATATAATGGGCAAGTTATTGCCGTCCCCGCTACAAGACAATTTTATGGGCACCGGGCAGAGGGCAGCTTCAGCCCGGCACACATTTTCCACTCCCGGATCTTTGGTAAATTTGCTGGTATGATTGGTTTTTTGAAGTTAAAAGGAGTGATGAGAGGGAGCGGAGGGAGTACACATAATGAAGTATTTAAGAAATATAAAGCACTTAGAATTGACGTTAAAAAAAAAAAACTTTTTTGAAATTTGTATTTAAGTAAATATGTTTATCTTATATAAAATTTGTGCGGCTCATAAACTATTACTGCTCATCCATATTTTTTGACATATTAATTAGATTATTATATTAAAAATTCAACTTCATACAAATTTTGGAGTGATTAAATTTTTGTGGTTAGGAGAGCAGAAAAAGTGGAGGAAATAAAGAAGATTGTATAATTTGTGTTGATGCAAAAAATTATCAACTGGAATCAATAGTACAATTTGTTTGTTACCGGAAATGAGAAGCCTGCAAAATGAAAATAACTTTAGCATACCAGTGTGGTGTGAGGCGTCAGAAGGCCTCTGATGCCTAAGTCAGTAAAGAGTTTAGAAGAGTATTTGAGAGTACTTTGGAACTTAGAACAGCTTACAAGGATTGTTAGTGAAGTTCAACTTGGATTAGATGGAGAATGACTTGACTTCTTATAGCAGACGGACTTGTAACCGTTGCAACTCACTTAATGGTCAATCATTTAAAATGTCCTCCATTAAGCAAGAATAAATACTGGCGTAACTCCTGATAGTTACCCTCAGATGTGTAACCGTCTTGACTTGGAAGTTACTTGAACTCGGTCAACCTTTGCAGGTTCTCACCTCCATCGGCGACCCCTTGAGGGTGTGGCCTTCTTGGTGTAACTCCAGGACGCTGAACCTAACAGGTGCAATGTTCGTAAATTTTACTTGGACTTGGTAAACTCGTCCACAAGAGAGTTCTAACCTCCATGGCTAATCTACTTGGGGTTGGCCCACTCGACCGATCTCCTTGAAGGTTGGCTTTGGTCTTGGTCAACCTTTACGGGTCCTCACCTCCACAGCTCGCCCCTAAAGGGGGTCTTTGCCCTCTTGGTGTAACTCTTAGCTGTTATAAGCGGATCTAGTCATCACTTTGGACTCGATCAATTCTTGGGGGAAGGTTCCAACCTCCACGACCTAACCTTGGGGAATCTGGCCTGCTTGTTGTAACTCTCGGTCACTGCTACCTTACGACACAATGAGCCTAGCGGTTACTTGGACTTGATCAACTCATCCACGGGAGAGTTGTAACCTCCATGGTTAACCCTGTGGGTTTCCTCCTACTCGACTGATCTCCTTAGAGGTCGACTTTGGTCTCGGTCAACCCCCGAGCGGTCAACCCCCGAGCGGTCGAGACCCTTCAATTGGGCGACCCCTTGGGGTTGTGGCTTCCCTTGGCCGACCCCCGAGCGGTCTTAGCCTTCTTTGACTGACCCTCGATCGGATTGGGCTTGGCTGACCCCCTAGGGGTCGTAGCCTCTCTTGGCCGACCTTTAGGGGGTCTCGACCTTCTTTAACCGACCCTTCGAGGGTCTCGTCCTCCTTTGGCTGACCCCGGGCGGTTGTATTGGGTTTGGTCGACCCCTAGGGGTCTTAGCCTCCCTTGGCCGACTCCTGGGAGATCTTGGCCTCCTTTAACCGACCCCATGGGGTCGGATTGGGCTAGGTCGACCCCGAGGGTTCTCGGATTTCTTTAGCTGACCCTCGAGGGGTTGGATTAGGCATGACCAATTGAAGGGTCTCGACCTTCTTTGGCTGGCCCTCGGAAGGTCAGAGTTGGCTTGCTAACCCCCTTGGCCGACCCTCTAGGAGTCGTGGCCTCCCCTGGTTGACCCTCTACGGGTTTTATTTAGGGATATTTTATCCTATAACATTACCCCCACTTCATTTTCAGGTAGCGACTTATTTTTTCAACGCTTTATGGATGTCTAAAAAAAGTCATCTCTTTATTTTATGAAAAAATTACTTTAATAATTACGTAGGCCATATTCTTATGTTCAAGAATCTCTTTTTCTAAATAATATCCAAAAAGTTAAGTTTACTGAAAGTATTTGCTTCAATATAATTATATTAAAAATGTCATATTCTTATTTCTATGAATATCATTTCCTAAATAATATTTCCATATTCCAAATATCACTTTCTTTGGAATACATTTTATCCTTAAAGAATTTTTAATAGCTTATTTTTTCCATAAAACTTTCATTCCAAAATATTCACCCTCCCATTTAACCCCTTTGGCAAAAAATTGCCTCTCATTGGGCTAAATTTTTTATTTTTCAAAGTATGGGAGGTTGTTTTGTGTTTTGAATTTTTGGAAAGTATCATTGGAATTCAACTTTTCAGTATGTACTCTCCTTTTTTGCGACTTTATGCTAGTAGGTAGGTGATTTTTTAAAGTCTTATCTCTTATTTAGGCACTTTTCGATTTTTTACCCCTTATGCTTATATGTTCAAATTTCTTAGGTCTGAAAATAGGATCTTTTTTAGAGTTTTGGTACATTTATTTGAATTTTTGTACTAAGTAGGCCATCTCGTTTAAGCCTTGCCACTTTTATAATTACTTTTTTAAATTTTTACCGAATATAGGCTTTCTTGGTAGAGATTCACCCACCCTAGGCTACATCCTTGAATTTTTAGGCTAAATAGGCTCTCTCTCTATAGACTTGTTGTTTTTAACATTTTTTACTTAAAAAATTTCTAGGCCCTCAATGTGGAGATTTGCTCCTTTAAGCACCTCTTTGAACTTTTAGGCTACTTAAGCCCTCTTTGCAAGGACTTGCCCATTTAAGCACCATTTCGAACTTTTAGGCTACTTAGGCTCTCTTTATATTGACTTGCTCGTTTAAGCACATTTTCAAACTGTTAGGCTACCTAGACTCTCTTTGTAGAAGCTTGCCCACTTAATCACTATTTCAAACTTTTAGGCTACTTAGACTTTCTTTTCATAGACTTGCCCGTTCTTAAGCATTTTTCAAATTCTTGCTCCTTTATAGGTACTTCCTTACTTTTTAGCCCATGGACCCTTCTTCCAACTACGAGACTGAGTTGCACCACCCCTTAGCTTTTTCTTCTCACAAGAGGACTCGTGCAAGGCTTTGGTGGTAGGGTCTGGAGCTCAACCAGTTGCTTCCACCTTGACTCAAACAGACTTAGACCAGATTAGGATCCAATATCTCATCCAATCGAAGATCACTCTCAGGCTTCAACGAGACAAGGAAACCTACGACAGACATCCTCCTGGCAAAGTAGTGATTTACACTACCATGTTCGATAGAGGAGTTCGATTTTCCCTAATACCTTCACTTCAAGAATTCTTAAGCATAGTTGGGTTGGTTCTGGCTCAGCTGGCTCCTAACACTTGAAACGTTTTCTTTAGAGTTTATAACCTCTGAGTTTACACCTGTTTTGAGGATGTTTTAAGCGCAAGGGACCTTGTTTCTTTGTATCGCTTCTTCAGCATTCTGATGTAACAGTAGGATGTTACCTTACGCCTTCGAGTAAACTCTCTCCCCTGGTAGCATGCTCTAACTTTCATAAAGGGTGGAAAGAAAGGTGGTTTTTTGCTAGGGGGCCTTGGGCAGCACCTGGTGTCGAGGCCTCATAAAAGGTTCCCACTTCCTTCGAAACATACAATATCTTTCTTTCTCATTATCTTTGCACATAAACATTTTTCATTGCACTTATGTTTTGACATTGACTATAGTGCACAGGAAGTTGAGTCCCTGCTCCCGGGTATTGAAGTTTTATGACCTCATGATGACTTAATATGATAAGGTCACTCGTAGTGCACAATACTTGACCATTGAGTTGTTATCACTTTATAACCATCTTTTAGAGTCGGTCGTGCCGAATAACTCAGACTTAGACTCTCCCATCCCGCTGGATGATTCAAATCCAGGTATGGTACTCACCACTTAGACTTGTATAATTTGAATAGTGTGAACGTTGTTTAACGTCTTTTTACTTATGTTTAGTCACCATGGACTATAAACCTTCGTTGAGGAGTGTCTTCGACGCTGTGACCCACCAATCATCCCTCCCAAGTTTTAGGACTCCCACCAATGACAAGGTGGACCTAACTTCCAGGGGTTGTCCACTTCCGATTGGTGAGGATGGAGACCTTCCCTTTCTTTAGGTTTCGGATGGTTTAGACGTCAGATCATATCCCAAATTTGATGGATCGAGCATTGCATCTGATCATGCTTCTTCTCTTGCTCAGGTTAGTTCTTGTGCATCTCAGACGTTGTTATGCAGCCTTCCTCTTGGTTTTGACATCTACTTGTTATCAGGGACGTACCGTCAAAATTTGGACGCAGTAAAGGAAAGGACCATAGCTTATAGCCTATAGAGTGAGATAGAGACTTCTTCCACACCCTTTCCCATAGGATACGCCTCCTAGGTCTTGAAAGAGGGAGCTTGCTTAATGCATGATGTATCCTTGCTAAATTTCTATCTAGCTATAGTTTGACTAAGTATGTAGTTATATGTTTATTTATGTTTGCAAGCCTTTATGCACTTTGCCTCTGTTTCACCACCTCTCTAAAGACTTGAGTCATACCCACTATTCTTGGTCTTCCAGCTCTACTCAACTTTAGTGGAAACTAGTTCAAGCTTGAGAGGTTCAACGTGTTGTCGAGGTTGCAAAAGCGATCGAAGTCTCGCTTCTCGCACGCGTAAGGAGGACTTGTCTACCATAGCTCGCCTTCGCCGAGAATTGACTTCTATTGAGGGAAGCTAAAGAACGCCTCTTACTTAGCTAATTTGGTGAAAGGTTCTTCTGCATTTGTAATTTTAGAGAGCAACGCTAGTGAGGCTGTCATTGGTTGGGCGTTGGACGAATCCAAGAGGGAGTTAGTTACGACAACCTTCTTCCTTTCTTCAGGATCTTTTGCACCACTACTGCGAAGAAAGTTAATGTCCTTCTTTGCCATCCTTTAAGTCAGGACTTCCCAGCATTCTGACAAAAGTTGCTTGCTATGACTCTCGTATCTTCAAGGTGTAGCTAAAAGAGATAACTCGATTTGGGCCCTTCAAGCTAGGACAGATTTTGTCCAAGCCGGATTCAATAGGCCAACCTCTAGTAGACGCAGCTCCGGGGGCCTTGATGACTGTTTTTTGATATACTCATTTTTTAAGTAGAACTTTTTCTAAGTACTTTTACCTTGCTAATTGTTGAATACTTACTTTTTCTTCAGGTTGTAACTTGGGTATTGAATATTTGAATTCTAGCTTTCATCATTTCTCATTTTGCTTACTCCTAATTTAAGCTTATGATAACATTAATATACTTAAATTAAGATAAAATTTGATATAATGAGAAAACAACTGTCATTGCTTTTATTTTATTGGCAACTTGAATTACATTCTATTGAAAGTCTTTTTTCAAGTGTTCAGCATTCCAAGGTTGAAGGATCTTTTTCCCGTCTATGTCTTCGAGGTAGTAGGTGCCTAGGCTAGTAATTTAGGTGACCTGGTATGGTCCTTCTCAATTTGGCCCCAAGACTACGCTGTTGAGTTCTTTAATGTTTGGCATCACCTTCCTCAACACCAAGTCGCCCACTTGGAAGAGCTTTGTATTCACTCGGGAGTTGTAGTACTTGGCAATTCAACTCTTATACCGTGTTATCCTTATGTGGGTTGTATTTCTTTCTTTCTTCTAGAAGATCTAGTCTCATTTATAGTTGTTGTTCATTATGAGTTGGATCAAAAGACTCAATGCGAGGGGATGAGAGACCTATCTCAACTGAGATTACCGCTTTCGCCCATAATGCTAGTGAGTAGGGGGTTTTGTTTGTCGACGTTCTAGGTGTTATGCGGTACACCCACAACACTTATGGAAGCTCTTCCCCTAAGACCCCTCAAGATTTTGAGCTTGGTGTTGAGGTTCTTCTTGATAATCTTGTTGACTGCCTCTATTTGCCCATTGGCTTGTAAGTGAGCTGGTGACGAGAATTTTTGCTGAATTTCTAGCTCATAGTAGAATTGCTAGAAAGCATGGTTATCGAACTTCTTCCCATTATCGATGATAAGGGTTCGAGGTATCCGAAACTAGAAGACTATACACCTTTAGATGAACTCAATCACTTTCTTTTCGGTGATAGTTGTCAGGGCCTCTGCTTCGGCTCACAAAATGAAATAGTCAACTATTACTATCGTGAACTTTACATGGCCTCGCTTGGTCGATAAGAGTTCTATAAGGTCTACCTTCAATGTGCAAATAACCATGGTCTCGTCATGCTTGTAAGGACTTCGGCGACTTTCTTTGGATGCTAACAAATCTCTGGCATTTGTCACATACTCGGGTATACTTCTTAGATTCTTCACCCATGGTCTGCCAAAAGTACCTCTACCTTACTAACTTCTTCGCTAGAGACTTTACTGCTTCATGGTTACCACAGACGCCTTCATGTACTTCCCGTATTGCATAAATGGCCTCATCGGGATCCAAGCATATAAGGAGAGGTAACAAATACCCCCTTATATACAATTTATCTCCCTGCACCATATACTTGGAAGCCTTGAATTTAATATGTCAGGATTCCTTCTTATCTTCTGGCACCTTCCCTGTCTACTAAGTATCCAATGAAAGGGGTCATCCATGTCACCTGTGATGTTGGGGTGGCATACCTAATTTCATGCAGCAGTTCGGTGGTGATGCTGGACTTTTTCTGGATCTCAACTGGCATGGTCCTGCCCACTTTTGTTTCGTACACAACAACTAACTTCACCAAGGCGTCCGCGTTGGCATTTTGGGACCTAGGCATATATTTGCGAACGATGCTAACAATTTCTTGACCATTTCTAAGTAGGCCATCATTCGTCTTTCCTCGCCTGGTATACTCCCGATGGTTGACTAACGATCAGTTGAAAGTCGCTCATGATGGTGAGTTATTTGGCCGCTATCACTGTGGCTATCTGCAACCCAGCGATTAGGGCCTCATATTCAACATTATTTTCGAACCCTTGGAAGTTGAACCAGAAGGAGTACTCAAATGGGTCTTTTTCAGAGGACTCCAACAACAATCTTGCTTCATAAACCTTGGTGTTTGAGGACATATCAACATAAAGAGTCCACGTTCTTTGACCTTCCAAGACTTGGATTTCCTCCATAATGAAATCGACAACCACCTACCATTTAATGGAGGGTCTCGCCTTGTAGTGTATGTCGTATTCTCTTAGCTCCACCACTCACTTCATCAATCTTCCAGTGACATTCGGCTTTTGCAAGACTTGACGCAGATGGAATTGGTCAACACCGTTATGTTGGGGCTTGGAAGTACGAACACAATCGCCTAGCCGATATCACCAGTGCTGATGCTAACTTTTTCACTTGGGGATAATGGGTTTCCATATCCACTATGGCCTTACTAGTGTAGTGCACCGATTGTTGACATCCATCACTTTCGTTGACCAAGATTGAGCTTACTACTCTATTTGACGTGGCTAAGTAGAGGAAAATGTCCCCTACTGGTATCAACTTTGAAAGAAGCGGTGTAGCTCCCAAATACGCCTTAAGTTCATCTAGGGCTTTCCCCTATTTGGAGGTCCATTCGAACTTTCCCTTATTCTTTAAAATTTTGAAGAAAGGGAGGCACTTATCTGTTACTCGGCTTATGAATCGGCTAAGGGCTGCTAGTTTCCTATTCAAGCTCAACAGCTGCTTCAACGTATGGGGAGGCTTTAACTCCAGCATAGCTCATATCTTCTTGAGATTGACTTCAATTACTCTTTTTTTGCACAAAGAAACCTAGAAACTTTCTCGATTGAACTTTAAAAGCACATTTGCTAGGATTGAGCTTCATTTGAGATTGTCATAAGGTATGGAAGGCCTTCATAAGGCCATGATGTTGTCCTTCCACTCGTTTACTCTCTACTAGCATGTCATCCACATAGACTTCCATGCTCTTTCTAATTAAGTGGGCAAACATCTTGTTGACCAGCCTCTAATATATTACCGCACGCATTCTTCAAGCCGAACGAAATGACATTGTATCAATACAAGCCTCTGCTGGAAATAAAGAACGTCTTCTCCTGATTCTCGAGATGCATCTTGATCTGGTTGTATCCTTAGTAAGCGTCCATGAAATTTAACAGCTCGTGCCCTGTCGTCACATCCATTCATTGGTTTATGTGAGGTAATAGAAAGCTGTCTTTAGGACAAACCTTGTTGAGGCTAGTGAAGTTAATGCACGTCCTCCACTTCTTGTTTGCTTTCTTTACCGAAATAACGTTGGATAGCAACTCAAGGTAGTGTACTTCCCGAATAAACTTTTTCTTCAGCAGCTCATCTACTTGCTTAGCAATGACTTCATTATGCTCGTGATTAAACGCTCTCCGTTTCTGGCGTACCAGCTTATGGTCCCGGTCAACATTGAGCTTATGAACCATAACCCTTGGATTTTCCCTTGGCATGTCGTCGGTGAACCAAGAAAATAAGTCTGTGTTTCTTCGCATGAATTCCACAAGACTTGCTTGCTGCTCAAAACTTAGGCCGGTCCCAATATTAACAGTTTGCCTTTCACTCAACAAGGGTGCAAGTTTCAACTCTTCGGTAGGTTTTCCTTTACCTCACTCGACTCTTCTTGAGGATAGACTTAGGTATATGTTTGAGGACTGACCTTCCTCAGGTGCTACCTCTTGAATAGCTTCATCTCGCACTGGTTCCTCTTCAATGGTTCTTACCCCTGTAACTTTTACCCACTCCCCGTAGGGCTGTGTGATAACACTCCCTCGAAGATAGATATTCTCCTCGAATTTTTCCTACCCCTATTAGTGTAAGGAACTAAATTAGCTGGTGATAGGTTGATGTTACTATCCTTAAACCGTGTATAGTGCGTCTTCCTAGTATTGCATTATAAGTAGAATTATCGTCTACTACCAGGGAATTCACAAAATGGAGAACTATGTTATCCCCTTCGCCAAAACTCTGTGGAAGTTTGTTAAACCTTCAGGGGTATGAGTGCTCCCACTAAACCCAACTAAGGATTCGGCTTCAGCCTTTCTCTTCCCAATTTCATGGTGTCATAAGATTTTAATGACAATACATCCGCCGAACTACACCTCTCATTGAGAATCCACCTGATGCAGATGTTGAAGACAGTCGAAGACACAACTAATGCATCATTGCATGGCTGGTGTAGTGTGACAACCTCGGGGGTAATGAAGTCAAGTAGTTCATCCGTCGCCGCCATCACCCGTACTTCTTCACTTCTCAGCACACCCATGGCTTGTTTCACCTTCTCTTTTCGATTCCGGTTGGATTCTTCTCCAGAAGATCTTTCAATGGTGGTTTTGATCTATTAAGATGATGGTGACTTTTTGCCTCCTTTTTCTTGTTAGGGTACTCTGACACTTTTTCACCTTCTCCCACTTACTTGTCCAGACGTAGTCTTCGAATGAGGGAATCTTATGAACTCATTAAAAATATACCAGTTTGAGGTTGCCTTACCGTGGTCCATATGAAATAGGTAGTACTTGCCCTTATTTCTCTTTATCTTGAATTTCCATTAAGATTTTCTCTACTAGAACTACGGTTGGGGCGTACTTCTTGAACTGACTAGGTGACACCCCTTTCCAGTCGATCTTCTTTTTCTTTATTGGGTTTTCCTTCGCCCTCCGCTTTTGTGACTCCTTGTAATCAGACTCACAACGACTTGTTGACTTCTCACACTTCGAAATGGAATGCTTTCCTTTAATGCCTTCTCGGGAATTCACCAGCTCCCCGCACTCATGTTTTTCGCGCCCGAGTCAGCAGCTCAACATATGTGACCAGGGATTTCTTCCTTAGTGACCATAGGAACTTATAGTCTTCGAGTCCTGCTACGACAGCCCAAGGGTCGTACCATGAGTGTACCCTTCAACATGCCATGCCTCATTGTTGAAGCGTGCTATAGATGGGTGACTGACTTCTTTTGATCTTGTCCACCCAAGAATTGGGTGACAGAAGCTCTGGCTAACTCCTTGAATGAGGCAATGGACTTCAGTGTGAGCTACCTAAACCATCTCTGGGCTGGTTCTATGAGCCTGAATGAGAATGCTCAGTACTTGATTGCATCTTGGACTCTATGAAGTTCCATTCATGCCCTATAAAAATCTAGGTGCTATACATGATCCTTAGACCTGTCATATGATTTTACTGTCGAAAGTTTCAATTTTTCTGGGATGGACTCCATACTTTTGTCAATGAAAATAGGGTTGACCTGATCGATTAAATTGTCCAAGTAGTGTCTATCCAAGTCTTGTGCTTTTTTCAATTTTCCAATTGATCTTGAAGGGAGGTTAGTCCTCGGCTCCGACAGGTGCTACCTCTTTTCAGTGTTGGATTATCACGTCTCTCAGGTCCGTCCCCAAGTATAATCGCGTCTCTCTGGGCACTTGGATCCTTGAAGTATGATGGGTAAAGGACCCTTAAGAGGTGCTCCACAAATGGCTGCTCCTAACCGATTGATTTCTAGAGCGCTTTCAATTTGGGAACCAATTCTTTAGTGGGATGAGTGCTCCTTCCTTCGGTCATTACCCTTAAAGGTGTAACGGTCTTGGCATGGAAGTTACTTTGACTCGGTCAATCTTTGTAGGTCATCACCTCCACAGCCAACCTGTTAAGAATGTTGCCTTCTTAGTGTAACTCTAGGACGCTACATCTAACAGGGGCAACGTTTCCAGATGTTACTTGAACTTGGTCGACTCGTCTACATGAGAGTTCTAACCTCCACGGATGACTCTCTTGGGGTTGGCCCACTCGAGTGATCTCCTTAGAGGTCAGCTTTGGTCTCGGTCAACCATTACGGGTCCTCACCTCCATGGCTCGCCCATAAAGATGGGTCCTGGTTCTCTCGCCATAACTCCTTACCATTATCAGCTAATCCAGTCATCACATTAGACTCGGTTGACTTCTAGGGGAGAGGGCTAACCTCCACGGCCTATCCTCTGAGGATCTAGGCATACTCGTTGTAACTCTCGGTCACTGCTACCTTACGTCACAATGGTCCTAAATATTACTTGAACTTGGTCGACTCATCCACGAAAGAGTCCTGACCTCCATGGAAATCTATGTGGGTTTCCGCCTACTGAATAAATGTTCTTAGAGGTCTGCTTTGGTCTCGGTCAACCCTTACGAGTCCTCACCTCCATAGGGGGTTTTGATCCTTTTGTGTAACTTTTGGCTATTATTAGTGGATTCGGCTGTCACTTGGACTCGACCGACTCTTAGGTGAGATTTCTAACCTCCATGGTCGATCCCAGTGATGTAAAACCTACTCTTGTCGACCCCTAAAGGGTCGGATTTTCCTTGGCCGACCCCTAGGGGGTTAGAGCCACCATGGCTGACCCTTGTGGGTCGAATTGGGCTTTACCGACATCTTGAGGCATTGTGGCTTCCCTTCTTCGACTCTCGAGGGGTCTCGGCTTTCTCTACCCAACCCCTAGAGGGTCAGATTGGGCTTGGGCTACCCCTTAAGGGTCGTAACCTCCCTTGGCTGACCCCTGGGGGGTGTTGACCTCCTTTACCCGATCCACATGGTTCGAATTGGGCTTGGCTGACCCTCTCGGGATTATGACCTCCCTCGGCCGACCCCTGGGGGGGTCAGATTGGGCATGACCAACCCCTTAAAGGTTGTGGCCTCTCTTGGCGACCCGCAGAGGGTCGTATTGGGCTTTAGCCGACCCTTTAGGGATCGTGGCGTCCCTTGGTTGACCCTTGATGGAGTTTTGGTCTTGTCTGGGTATTACGAGATATTTTAGCCTATAACAATTTGGATATATGAAATAGTTGTTTGGCTATTGATGTTTTTAGGAAAGATGTAGCAAAAATTCTATTTAGTAATTGGTGTTTAATAAAAGGCGATGTTTTTTTTTTTTCGAGCAATCATTATATATTTTTAATTATTCATAAGTTTATTATATTTTATGTTAAAATATCATTTTTGTCCCTCAACTATCACCTTATTTCCATTTTGGTCCTTAGATTTTCAAAACTTTAATTTTGATCCCACAACTTTGCAAAAAACTTAAAAATAGTCCTTGAAGTTAAAAAAAGTAACCATGATTAAAAATTTGATGAGTTGGAAAGAAAATAATATTAAAAAAATATCCTTTCTTCTTCTTCTTGTTGGCCTAGTCCGGGTATTTCGAGGTTAAAATATAAGTCGAGGGACCAAAATGGTATTTTAACCTATATTTTATTATGTTTTATATTATTTTGTTTAATAGATAAAATGACAAGCCATTAAAACAAATTATATATCTATATATATATATATATATATTCTTTTAGTTGTGATAATTATATTTTTTTTTTCTAATTTATATTTCAATTTCTAAATTTTGATAATTATTAAACTATAATTATTTATTTTCTAAAATTCAAATTTTCTCCTTCAAGAATTGTTTTTGTTAATTTGTAACAAACATAGTACAATAAAATTGAAATAATACTTTTTTCATTCTTTTACTTTTTGTTGATATTATAACTAGATGTTTAATTTCTAATTCATTGTCCAAATTAAAAAAAAGTGATTGAATTAACAATAAATTTAAAACAAATATATTTGCAAATTTAAATTTTATCAAGTAAACATATAGTCAAAATATAGTTCAAAAAATTTTAAATAACGTATTTATCTTATTTATTTTAATTTTCCTATTTTTAATTCATAATCTAATATTCAAGAATAAAATAATAAATATAAAGTGTTCATATTTAGAAATTAATATTTTGTTTTTAATTTTATATTTTTTTAGTACAACAATAATTGAAGAGAAAATTCAAACTCATACCTATTAATCATGAAAATATATTAATAATGTTGAATTATTTACTTTGTTATATTATATTGGTTTTAAGCGAAAAAACAAAAAATATATAATTTATTTTTTAAAATTTTCGATAATTATAATTAAATTTTCATCTTTAAAATAATTAATTTTTTATTTCTGATTTTTAAAGCATAATTAAAGTTAAATTTAAAGAAAAAAAAAAGATGCATTTTGATATGATGTTTTTTTTTTTTGAGATAACAGGTGGGGATGGAAGATTCGAACCTGTAACCTCATGGTCCCTCGGCGTTCACTAATGTCGTTAAATTACTTCTCTTTTGGCATAGGTTGTTAGACAAGAGATTTAGAAGAAGTTAAGAAGAAAAAGAGAAGAAGTAGACGAGAAGTATAGGAGAAGTAGAGAAGAGATTTTGATATATTAAAAACAAACAAAGGTTTGAACTTTTCCTCTTCCTTCCGCTCTTCGATCTCAAAATTCAATCACCCCACTTAATATGTTTTTACGCTTTTAATTTTTTTCAACATTCAACCAACTAAAAGTAGCCCTTGGTATTTTTTATAGGCTTAAATATCCTGAAATACCCGGACAAGGACAAAACTCCTCTAGAGGTCGGCTAAAGGAGGCAACCACTTCCAAGGGGTAGGGTAAGGGAGGCCACGACCCTTAGGGGGTCGGTCAAGCCCCATACAACCCCCCAAGAGTCAGCTAAAAGAGGTCGAGATCCCCCGGGGATCGGCCAAGCCCCATCTGACCCCTCGGGGTGGGCCAAAAGAGGCCGAGAACCCTCGTGGGTTGATCAAGGGAGGCCGCGACTTCCAGGGGGTTGGCCAAGCCTATTCCGACCCCTTAGTGGTTGGCCAAAGTAGGTCGAGACCGCGCGAGGGTCGGCCAAGGGAGGCCATAACAACCATGGGGTAGGTCAAGCCCATCGGACCCTTTAGGGGTCTACCAAAGTAGGTCAAGACACCCCCGGAGGTTGGCCAAGGGAGGCCACGACCCCTAAGGGGTCGGCCAAGCACAGTTCGACCCCTTAGGGGTCAACCAAAGTTGGCCTAGACCCCTCGGGGGTAGGCCAAAGGAGGCCACAATCCCTAGGGGGTCGGCTGAAGGAGGTCACAATTCGCTTAGAGAAACTTGTTGTATGAATTCTCAAGAAACTTGTGTGAGATGTTAGTTGTGTTGCACACTTTTATGGTGATGTGTGGTTTATTATTGGTGTTTACTCGTCACTTAGAGAGGATGTATGAGTTGTTAGTGATGTTCTACTCTTGTTAGAGTACAGTGTGTTGCTAGTGATGTCTCACACCATTGACAATGCAGTGTGCGGTAGATGTTTTACCCATTTGAGTGTATAGAGTGAGTTGATATAGATGCTCTACTTATTTGAGAGTGTATGATGATTTGCTACCATTGTTTCACTCCATTGAGAATGAACTATGAGGTGCTTAACGATGTTTCACTCATTTGGGAGTGTTGAGTGAGTTGATGATGGTATTTCACTCATTTGTGAGTGTAATCTGACATCCTAAGGGTGTTTCGCTCCTTTGAGAGTGTAGAGTGAGTTGTAAAGAGTATTTCACTCATTTACGAGTGCAAGATGAGTTGTTTAGGGTGTTTCAGTCTATTGAGAGTGCAGGGTAAGTTACTAAAGATGTTTCACTCTTTTGAGAGTGCAGGGTGAGTTGATAAGAGTATTTTACTTATTTGAGAGTGCAAGGCGAGTTTATAAGGGTGTTTCACTCCTTTGAGAGGCAATTTTAGTGGTAGATGTGTTTCGTTCTTTTGAGGTTACATGGTGAGTTGCAAGCGTTGTTTCACTCATTTGATAGTGCAGGAGTGACCTGTTAGTTGTACTACACTCGTTGATGGTGTAGTCGTACTTGTGAGTTGAAGATTATATGATCCATCTGAGTGATACATGATTGTTCAAGGTGTTAGTTAAAGAATGTTTGAATTGTATATTATGAGTTAAGGTATGAATGAGTCTGAATATGAGATTTGTCTTATTGAATGATAAAGTATGATAAGTTGTGTGAGCAAATGGATGATCGGTGCTAAGGACCTTTATTCGGTGGGGTTAGGATGTAAAAATCTAGAGTTATTATGTCATATGCGACGTTCATACTTCTCAATGGGGGTTGGAAGAGTGTGAAGTCTAGCTTGGTTCTTGGGTTTGAGACTGATTGTTGAACTGCTAGAAGGTGTCGTGAGCCACTAATACGATGACCGCTGTGTGATTGATCGTTCAAGTAGTTAAAAGATGTGTTGCGACGTACATCCTTGAGTGAGTACCTAATTGTATGAAGGTTCTGATAATCAGGGATGCAAGGTGTTAATAAGGGTCGAGTGAGTGGGCTAGTGTGAGTGGTACTGTATCTGTTGGCTCTAAATGTAAGAGTTTTATGGTGAAATTTCTTCTTAGAATGTTGTGTAGTTAGTAAGATCACCACTGTCTAGTTTGGTCTAGGACACTCATCTAGTTACAAGTTGTGTTGCTAGCTAGTTATCAATTGGTGTATGAAAGATGTATTTTTGATACGCATGCGCAAATGAGTTTTACGCTCTAATAAGGAAGTTTAGTGAATAGAGAGTTGCACTCTAGATTGGAGTACAAAGGTGCATGTCAGATAGGCTGGTGCACTGTAAGAGGTTGATAGCCTTGAGATCTCGAGTATAATGGACATGATTGATCCATGTACAAGAATTACTAGTGTGACCATTTAGAATCTATTGATGAATGGTAGTTTATCGTACATAAATCTACTTACTTTATATGTATATACTCACTGTTGCGGTTATTTACTCTGACAGATTTGTGAGGGAGGTTTTTGCGATGAGACTTGGTTGTGATTGGTGGCCTACATGTTGTGGTAGTTGGACAAAAATCACAGACCTAGGTTATTAGATTGTTATCTTTTAGTTGTTATTTATTTCACCATTCAAAGCGTTGAAACACACTTAGCATCCAATTAGAAAACAATTCTGCAAAATCTATATCAGGCTCTAATACCAACTGTAACACTCTTATCCTTCATAGGTACTTTTCAAGTGAGCGAAAGTAGACCATATGTATATTATTCATCAATAGAATATATATACAACAAACACTTTTGTCACGACAAAAACCATGCTCGATCGTTTACACATTAACTCAAAATAAAACATTTAACTCTATATTTAAGAGGATCATACTAAACAAAATAATACTACAGTTCATTCCTACCATATAACATCAAAAACAAAAGTGAGCATGTTGGCTTGTGCTTCAACCTACAAACCACGATTAAGCCACCTTAAAGCACCTGCATCATTGAGATTTAATAACCAAACAACTAATACAACTGAATAAGTGACAGTCCATTCAACATTTTAACTATCATACATGTTACACATTTTAACAAACCTTATTTGAGTAATCGTTCCTTACCTTTAAAACTTTTCCCACCTCTTGTAGATAAAACCCATTCAATGGTTTCTATCCTACTCAAAAATCAACGCTAAGCTCCCATCCTATGCTGTTATCCTTCACTTTTTTACAATATAATTCGTATAAACATGAAAAACTATCTCAAGCATGTTACCTCCTCGCTACATTGCAATCATCATTGTTTCTTAGCCACCTTCTTTGTAAGCTATCATTACTAATTTTGGCAACCTACTATAAATAACATATACTAAACCTACCCCTCTATATCTTCACCCATCTAACTAATCCATTCACTTCTATTTTCCTCCATCAACGATAACAATAAATCCCACCCACAATCCTTGCTTACATACAAATTCTTCAACAACCGACACATTATATTCACAGTTTATATGTTCAATAAGCGTATAAACAATAAAAACTTTTAGGGAGACGCTCACCTATTGTTGAAAGGATCCTTCATTGAGTGGCCTGACTGTTTCCTCCCGTCCTTTCCTAAAGCTATTGTCAAATTCAAAGTATGACGCTATTATTAGCCTTTCACAATGAAAAACAAAATCATGATTCAAACAAAAGTTTCCTTCTCCCTTTTCTTTAAGCAAACGATGAGAAAACACACATACTTCAAGAGAAACTCACGAATCCAACTCTTGCTCCAATCCCATGAAATCCTTCTACCAATTTCCCTTTCTTGCTCCATTTTCTTTAAGAAAACGATGAGAAAACACACACATACTTCTACCAATCCCATGAGACACCTATAGTAACACATTGTACTCTTACAATAGTAGAACATCACTAATAACTCATATCTCTCTAAGAGAAGAGTACTAACAAACCACATATCACCCTAAAAGTGTTTAACACAACTAACATCTCACACAGGTTTCTTGAGCATTGATACAACAAGTAAAAATGTACATAACATAAAAACATAGCTACTTACCTCCAAGCTAAGGTAGGATGTACGTATCACCCAACGCTTCGAGCTTTAAGCTAATAGAACCTGCATATGATCATCTACTCAGAAATGGAGTCATTAGCACGAATCGAAAATAAATAAAGAGTGAAACTGATAAGGATCATGGAATTCCACAAGATCCTCAACTACTCTAGAAGAGTTAGAACATTTGGAGTTAGCTAAATAA
>JBBMEG010044156.1:0-18347 GCA_037832605.1 Cyclanthera cordifolia | reverse complement strand
AAATTAGTGGAATATGTTTAAAATTGGGTTTTAGTTTGAATTTAGGAAAAAATAAAATAGGGAAAGAAAAATAAAAAGAAAAAAAAATGTCCATAAAAATAAATAAAAAAGAAAAGAAAAGAAAATGAAATTAGTAAAAAAAGAAGTGGCTAACCCCACCCAGGAAAAAAGGAAAAAAAAAAAACCGAAGCTTTTTATTTGGAAGATTTGGTTTTTTTAGGAGGGGGAGGGAGGGGAGAGGAGAAAACAAAGTGAAATTGGGTTTTATTTCAACTTTTATTTATTTATTTATTTTTATTTATACGGGAAACATTATTTTTATCTTTCGTTATGAGTGGCTAAATTTTCATTTTCTGATTCTAAGTATATTTTTAGTTTCAATTGTGATTTTGGGAGGTTCTGGCTCAAATGGAATTTGTTTCAATTCAATAGGTATAAATGTTTCAAATGATTATACTCTAGCAGAGGGTTGACTAATTGTGACTGTTCCAAATTATACCGCTTGTATAATAGACTTAAGGAAACAATTAAACCAAATTAATTGATTTGCAGCTATCTCGATTAATTAATTTTTGGTTTAGTCGTTCACATTAATTTAAATGATATTGTTTAATTGGTTGGAACGCTATCGTGCCCAATCAATTATACAGTAAGGTTGAGCTTGATGCTGGGTCAGGGTCAATTAAATAGAAGAACAATGCTTATTCTGGTTTTTTCAAATAGGTAGACTGATTTCTTGGGTGTGATATTTATTATTATATTTTTAGCCGATGATAAAAAATTACAACTGTTTTAATTAAATCCTTGAATTAGACTTTCTTTTGGATAATTGTTTGTTTTATTAAATTTTACCGTTCATTTAGAATTTTGTTCAAACACCACAATCACATTTTTATTTGTTTTCAACATTGAGAAATTAATTCATAGTTCCTTTGGGATTCGACCTGGTTCCACTATTTTTACAAGTTAGATTTAGAAATCAGTAATTTATTTTGGAGGGCTTCGACAACCCGACCATACCCGCTGCATCTCACTTAATTATAGCTTAATGGTCAGCCGTTTGTAACGTCAGCCATTAAGCCGAGAATGAATATCGGCGTAACCCCTAACCGTTACACTTGAGAGGTGTAACGGTCTTGTCTTGGGGGTTACTTGGACTTGGCCAACCTTTACAGGTCCTCACCTCTAAGGGCCATCTTTAAGGGTGCGAGCCTTCTCGGTGTAATTCTAGGACTTTACCCCTTAGGGGTGCAACGATCTAAGATGTTACTTGGACTCGGTCGGCTCTTAGGAGAACTCTGACATTCGGCGTAACTTCTGGCCGTTATCAGCCGATCCGATCACTTAGACTCGGTCGACTCCTAGGAGAGTCCTAACCTCCATGGCTTTTATCCTAGGGGATGTTCGCCTTCTTTGGCCAACCCCGAAAGGGTCAAGGCTGCAAAGGCCGACCCCTAGGGGGTTGATGCCTTCTTTGGCCTATCCTTGGAAGGGCCGGACTTACTTGGCCGACCTTCCGAGAGTCCTGGCTGACTTTGGCCGAACCCCTGGGGGGTCGCGGGATGGACTTGGTGAATTTTTGGTGAAACATGATTAATTGGTGACAAAGACAGGATATTCTCAAACTCCACTCACTCACGCACATCTTTGTGTTTTTTTTTTCTTTTTATGAAAAGCACGTCTTTGTTTTCAAATTTGAGACAAATATCTTTAGTAGTAAAACATATGAGATTTTTTATGTATAGCAAAAAAAAAAAAAAAAAAAGTAAATATTTCAGGTATAGTAGAAAAAATAGATTTCGATCAGTAGTCTTCTTAGCTTAGTTAAACTGATAGACTCAATCAATTTGTTGAAAAGATGAGTAAAATTAAATTTTTTGAAAATCCACCGAAAATCTGTTATATAGAAATTGTTTTTTCAAAAAATTATAATAAAAATAGGCGAATGAAAAATTGTTATATGTAATTTTTTTTTTATATACATATATATATAGTTTTTTGAGAATATAAATATAAATATATTTAAATTAATATGAAAACGTTAGTGATATATAAATTCTAAAACAGAAAATTATTTTAATAAAAAATTAAAATAATAATTTTAACACAAACACAAATTTATAAAAGAAATCATGCATTTTAAAAAAAAAATCAAAAACATTTTATGTACAACAAAATTCTGAAAATAATTTCCACCTATCAGAAAAATGGACCGTTTGTTTAAAATGTACAAAATGTCCTCGCCTCAATTAGATTAATTGATAACTTCAATCAGTTTAACTGATTGTTTTCAATAAATAGTTTAGCTTTACTTGATAGTTTAGTTTTTAATTAGCTGATAGTTTCAATCAGTAATTCAATTGATAGACTAAATAAGTTATTTGATAGATTCTATCAGCCCACTAATAATTTTCAATTAGTTTGTTGAAAATAGGGGTAACATTGAAATTTTTGAAAAACGAATGAAAATTTGCTATGTATAAATTATTTTAAAGAAAATGCTATAATTAAAATAGGTGAATGTAAAATTGCTATATGTAGTAATTTTCCAAGGGGATTTTTCTTGTATAGCTAAAAAAAAAAAAACACAAAAATTCATATATAGCAAAATTCTGAAAATATTTCCAATAAGCAGAAAAATGGATTGTTTATGTAAAATAATCAAAATGCTCTCGCCTCAATCAATTCAACTGATAACTTTCTATCGGTTCAGCTAATAGCCTTCATTCAATAGTTTAACTTGATCTGATAGCTTTCAATTAGTAGATCAACCGATAGATTCAATCAATTCGCTGATAGATTGAATCAGCTCACTAACAGTTTTCAATCAGTTTGCTGAAATGCGGGGTAAAATTGGATTTTTTGAAAAACAAATGAAAATCTACTATGTAGGAATGTGTTTTTTGATGTATAGCAAAAAAAAAAAAAAAAAAAAAACAAAAGTATAGCAAAATTTTGAAATTGCAAAAAAAAAAAGAAAAAGAATGGAGTATTTTCGTAAAATGATCAAAATATCTTCGCATAAATCAGTTCAATTGATAGGTTCAATCAGTTCAGCTGATAGCATTTAATCCGTAGTTTCGATAGGCCTTCAATCATAGGTCAATTGATAGACTTTAACACAGTTTGCTGATAGATCAATCAACTCAATACTCGTTTTCAATTAGTTTGTTGAAAAGAGAGGTAAAATTAATTTTTTTGTAAAACGAATGAAAATTATGAATTATTTTTAAAAAAATGTTAGAATTAAAATAGGTAAATGAAAAGTTGATATATGGAATAATTTCTTTTTAATAAAATTAAAAAAAACAAAAGAAAATTAAAAAAAATAAAAAATGAAGAGGAGATAAATTGGAAGGAGAATAAATTGGGCCAAACAAAGGGTCGGACTCCAAAACTCATCTGAATTTAAACCAAACACCCCCTTATTCTAACGGAGGTACGCTCATTACTTTTGTCTTAACAAATCGCATCCCAGGCGGGAGCGAGGATAGCAGTACCCTGGACAAGATTCCGCTAATACTGGTTTCCAAACAGCATGCCTTCATCGTTACGATTACAGACCGAGAGAGAGCTGCTGTAGTGAAATAAATAACATTATCCTGAACTCGTTCCCATGGGGGTGTGGTTAATTAGTAGCTCTCTCTTCAATCAAACCCACCGGTCGCCATTGTTAGCCACCAAGAAGTGCTTTGAAGTTTTCAAGACACAGAAGAAACCTCGCCCAGTTCATTCTTATATATTTTTGTGTTCGAAAGAGACCGATTCGCAGCAGTTTGAGGTCGATCCAGACAAGGCCAGGCAGGCGCTTCGAGATCTTGATCAGCAGCTTCAATCCTTCTCCACAAAACGAGTTACTCCTCCCAAGAAGAAAGGTTTAACCCTAAACTCTAATTTTTGAATCTTGAAAAGTGTTGGGGTGAATAAAGTGATGAGTTCAATCCATGGATACCGACCATTTACCTGAAAATTAATTTTCTTTAAGTGACTAAATTCAATAATCCAATAATCAAGGAGAGAAGAGAACAGTGATTTAAAGATGTGAAATATTTGTTTGAAAATTAGTATTTTAGAGTACAGTGTTGATTGGATTTTTTTTTTAATTTTATTCTGCATTTAAAAATCATTTAGTTTGATTTGAGATTTAATGAGATGTTAAAGAGAGGATGAGATGAGTTTGGGTGGAGCAGGGGAGAGGAGATTTCTCTTTCTCTTTCTCTTTCTCTCCTCCAAATCCAAACACCGGTGCGGGTGTTTTGTTGTTGTGGAGCTTTGGCTTAAGAGTAGATGCGGTTGATCTTTGATTGAATACCGGTTCACTTGGAGAGACAAGGATAGGATTAAGATTAGTCACTGCTAAATCATCATTCTAACTCTAATTTTTTTTTTTTTTGTGTTGATAGACCACTACAACTCAATCCCAAATATATAAGTTGATTTGATAGGCCGGGTTTGATAATCATTTGCTTTTTTGTATTTGGTTTTTGAAATTTAAGCTTATATTTACCTGTTTGATAACTATTTGATTTTTGAAATTCTAGCCTACAACTACTACTTGAACACATATTTATGACTTTGTTATTTACATCTTACTTGTGTTTTTAAGAATAGAACATACTTTCTTAAACGAAGATGAAACCATACAAAAAGAGCTTAGAGTAAATGCAAACTTAAATTTCAAAAACAAAAAACATAAAATCAAAGGGTTATCAAATGGTGCCTAAATTCTCTGCATAGGTTTCATCTTTCTCTTTAAGTATGTGAATGTTAACCAAATTTCATAAACCAAAACACAAGTACATGCAAGTTATTTTTTTGAGCTTTCAAATTTTGATTTG
Source organism: Cyclanthera cordifolia (assembly GCA_037832605.1). Classification (NCBI taxonomy): domain Eukaryota; kingdom Viridiplantae; phylum Streptophyta; class Magnoliopsida; order Cucurbitales; family Cucurbitaceae; genus Cyclanthera; species Cyclanthera cordifolia. Next base: position 13,509 of record JBBMEG010044156.1, on the reverse strand, counting down.
ATTTTTAAATATATAAGTAGAAAAACTATGTGTTAGAACAGTAATTGTAGGTTTAAGTTTTAAAAAATAAAAAAATCCAAATAGTTATCAAAGAAGGCTAACTATTTGTTTTTTTGGTTTTAGTTTTTTAAATTACGTGTGTTTCATAGTTTTACTTTCTTAAGAAAATATTTGAAGTTTTAAGATTTTATCTATTTAGACCCGTTTGATAATCATTTTATTTTTAGTTTTTGGTTTTTGAAATTTAAGCATACAACTATTTCATCTATTGAGTTTTCTCACTTTGATATCTAGATCTTATCTTTGTTTTTAAAAACCAAATTAAAATTTGGGATCAAAAAAAAGAAAGCACCTTCCAAACCTTTGTTTAGCTTTTAAAATTTGGTTAGAATTCACTTATTCTTTCAAGGGAATATGAAACTCTAGGTAGAGAATTGGAGTTAAAATAAGCTCAAGTTTAAAAAATGATCACAAAAAAACAAATGGTTATCAAATACGCTTTGATTTTCATAAACTTAGATTGTTAACCTCAAATAAAGCGTATTCATAAACTTATTTTTCAAGAACAAAATGATTATCTAATATCACCAAAAATTCATAGATTATAATCAATTAAATCTTATACGAGTACTCATAAAGAGTGACTGGCAAGTACTTATGTGTTTGCTTTTGGTAGAAAAGACTGGAGTGGAGAGAAATGGAGAGGTTAATAGTAGTTGAATACTTGTTTGAGTGGTTGTTAATAGTGGTTGAGTGATATATTTGATGTGAAATTTGATGAAATTTTGATAGAGGGTTTGATGTGTGGTTAAGAGTGATTGTTTTCTACTTAAAAAAAAAAAAAACAAACAAACAAACAAATGAATAGTTTTTGATTAATGGTTTCTCACTCGTTTTCTACAAAAAACATACAATCCCATAACGAAGAGAAGTGTTGAATATTATTATTGTGGTGTCTGAATTAGAGCATGCTTGTAGTTCTGCAACTTGTCTTGGTTTTTGCTGATTTAGGAGTGTGGTTTGTAACATGGTGCAGTTGAAGAAGAGATGAAGCTTCCAAGAGATGAAATGAGAGGAGAAATGGCAGAGATTTCAGGGACCCTTTTAACAAATTCTGCTGTTCTTCTCTTCCTCTTCTCCATTTTTTACAATGTGGTGTTTTATACAGTCATAAAGCCTTCCATTGATGGTCCACTCCCAACAACTTCAATCTCTTCTCAGACAGATTCTACTGACCCACCACTTTTGCAGCAGCTTCCACTTTCATCTCTCTTCATATCCCCATCTCTTCTTGGCTAAATCCACAAAAGAAAGATGATCTCACTTTCATGTACAGATATTCGTGGCTGTTAGAGCCGACTTACTTATGCTCCACAAACTCGGTTATTCTTACATATATCAACAGAAAAAAAAAAAAAAAACTTATTAAAGATGATACTAATGAATCACTCGTGTGTTTCTTTTTCGAGTTCTGATAAAACTCATTATCTTAGGATAAGAAGTTCCTGTACTGAAGATTTTGACAGTAAGTTGTTAAAATGAATGTTGTAGATGGGTTGCAAAAGCTTGGACTGGGCAGGAGATTTCAGACTGTCTGGGTCTTTTTAGATATTTGTTAACATGTTTTTGTGTGCATGTTTTTAGTTGGGATGTTTAGATTGAGGTTTGAAGAATATTTAGAACAAGTATTTATAACGAGGGTTTATTTTAAGTATTTAGGAGTAATGATTGCAATCAAAAGTTTGTTTGGATGTAGTTTTTTTTTTTTTTTGAGATTGCTACAATTTGGGATAGATGATTAGAATCCGTGACCTCATAATCTTTGAGTGTACATTGTTTGGATGTAGTTTTCAACAGTAATTAAAATTAATATTTAGAATTAAGATTTTATTTTTGAGTATTTAGAAGTAATGATTAGTAATGATTGTAGTTAAAAGCTTGTTTGGATTTAGTTTTTAAGAATATTTAGAATGAAAATTTTATTTTGAATATTTTGAAGTAATGATTACGACCAAAATATTGTTTAGATGTAGTTTTTAAGAATATTTAAAATTAATATTTAGAATGAGGATTTATTTTAAATATATAAAAGTAATGATTGCAATAAAAAAACTCATTGCATGTAGTTTTTATTAAGAGTATTTAGTAAATACTAATTTGAAATACTAGTTGAAAAACTAGTACCGAACATCCCCTAGATTTGTAGAGGAAGAGAGAGTTGAACTCTTTGTTTGTTTTTAATATGTTAAAACTTCTCACCCGCTCCCTCTCAACCTCTCTTCACTTCTTTCCAACCTCTCCTCAAATTTTAAATCAATTTTTATATCAAATTTCATCTAAAATAAATATCTTCTCTTAAACATAAATTTAAAAAAATATTTGTCCAACCTCTCTTCTCTAAAACACTGATCCTCAAATAAATATTTCATATTCCAAATCACTCAAATTTTTTTTCTTCATCTACTTCCTCTCAACTTCTCTTATCAACTCCAAGATTCGATCAAATGATATTTGAAGACAAGAAGGAAAAACAATGCTTTTTTTAATCCATATTTGACATGGATAATTAATTCTCATGATCAATATTTATACCATTCTTAATTTCATAATCTCATTCCTTTGTAATTATATTTTATATCTACATACATATATTTTTAATTTTATTTAAACATTTATGGAGTCATTTTATAGTTTATTTATATGTAGTGTATTTTAAACATATATAACTATTCTATTTATGGCAAATACAAATCATCATTCTCAACTTATGTTATTAAAAGCTGAACCAACCAATTACAAATTTTTTTGTGATCGACATTTTACACTACTCGAATCAGAGCTCTCGAGTTCAAGTCTTCAATCAATTGCGCTATCGCTTGGCACCAACCAATTACAAATTTGAATTATCTTAATTCTAATGTTGTTAAAAAAATAGTCATGAAATTATATATATATATATATATATATTTTTTTTTTTTTTAAATCAACATTTGAAATTTGGTATAAATTCTTTGATTATATATAGTCAGGCAATATTTGTTTTTGATAAAATTGATAGATAAATGATTATTTTTAAAAAAATTACTCGTTTGTATTTGATAATAAATAATAAATCTTAATCACTTATCAAATTTTCTATCAAACAACTTTATCAAACTTCATATCAAATACATAACTCAATCACTATTACCAACACAAATTTTTAAATAAGTAATTAATTACTTAAAACAACCACTAACGTTAATTCTCCTTTATTTTCTTAAAAAAAAACACGTTTATTGTAAATAAATTTTCTAAAATTGAATGATTAATAGTATTAATTCATAAATTAAATTAAGAAAGATTGAAAAAGAGGGAAGAAGTGGGGGAGGAGGGTCTCGTTTGTCTTCCGCCTTGGTTTGAATCCAAGAGAGGGGAAGAAGAAGAAGAAGAAGAGGAGAAATTTGGAGGAGAAAGAAACAGATTCTGAAACTCAATTAATCAATCAATGCCCCTTTCACATTCTTGAGATTCATCTTTCTCCTTCGAATTTCATATTCAAAGCCCTCCAATTCTCCTTCCGGCCAACTTCTCCGGTTATTCCTCCCAATGTCATCGTGATTCCTCAATTTCAACTCAAAATTCCAGGTGGGTTCTCTGCATTTTTACCATTTCTATCTCTTAACCTGAACAGATTTTATAGGTCTTGTGGAATTTTTATGAACATGAACGGATATCTCTCTGTATTGTTATTATTGTTTTTCTTTGTTTATGATGTTTTGAAGTAGGCGCCTGTTTGATTTCCTGAAAAATTGTGATATCTTGTGGAATTTTTGGATGTTTGTTTAGGGGAAATCATCCTATTGATAATCTATGCCTCAGCATTCTTAGCTTGGTTGGTATTGTTTATGAGAATTGGATCTTAGCTTGTGTTTTGTTACTGTTTATAAATTTCTACTTCGCATCTATGTTTTTAACCCTCATATGTTTGTTTGATGGGTCTTGAAATCGCTTAGAAGGTCGGAGCATTTCGACATTTGTGGATCTTACCCATGGGAAATTGTTGTGCTTCTCCTGGCTCTCCCTCGGCTAAGCCTAAAGGTAAAAACAACAAGAAGGCCAATCCATTTTCTACTAAGGATGCTGGGAACAAAGTGAATGGTGGTGTTAACAAGCTTCGAGTGTTGAAAAATCCAACTGGTCATGACATTTTAGCTCACTATGATCTCGGTTGCGAGCTTGGGAGAGGTGAATTTGGTGTAACATGTTTATGCACAGATACTAATACAGGTGAAAAATTTGCCTGTAAATCTATATCAAAGAAGAAACTTAGGACTGCCATTGATATTGAGGATGTGCGAAGAGAAGTTCAGATAATGAAACTTTTGCCCAAGCATTTGAATATCGTAACGCTGAAAGATACTTATGAGGATGATCAGGCAGTTCACATTGTGATGGAACTGTGCGAGGGTGGGGAATTGTTTGACCGAATTGTTGCAAGGGGGCATTACACAGAGCGTGCAGCGGCTGTTGTTATGCGGACAATTGTTGAAGTTGTTCAGGTGAAAAGAAAATGTTGGTTAACTTTTAAACATGGCAGAGTTTTATCTTTTTTGTAAGTTCAGTTTAGTTAGAACAGGACTTAATGTATTGCCTGTTTAAGTTAATTGTATTTGCCGTATGATTTTGGCATTTCTGTTCTTGAGTAGTGATCTTGTTTATTTACGTGCATTTCATTAGGTTTGCCATAAACATGGAGTGATGCATCGTGATCTCAAACCAGAGAATTTTCTTTTTGCAAATAAGAAGGAATCATCCCCATTGAAGGCAATTGATTTTGGACTATCTATCACTTTTAAACCAGGTATTATAGCTTGTATTCAATCAACATGCGAGACTCACGGTATCGTTTTGTTTGTGTTGTTGCACTTGCCACAGCTTTCTATATGTTCTTGTCATTACTCATGAACATTAATGTTTCTATTGGATTAGGTGAAAAATTCAATGAAATAGTAGGAAGTCCTTATTACATGGCCCCTGAGGTCCTGAAAAGAAATTATGGTCCGGAAGTTGATATTTGGAGTGCCGGGGTTATCCTCTATATTTTACTCTGTGGCGTCCCACCATTTTGGGCAGGTTTGAATTTTTGTTCTCTACAGTCCGTTCATGTCTTACACAGACTTTTGTTTAATTTAATCTATACAATGCATATTTGAACTATCCCTAAGGGGAGCTACTTAGGTCTCCAAGGTATGCTCCCTTTGGATGTCCCAGGTTTGAACACTTGAATGAGGCTACCTTGGTTAGACGGTTTGTTAAGTGAGAATAGATAAGATGAGCGTAAGCTGACACAAACACTCAGAGATATTAAAAAAGTAAATAAATAAATAAATGGTATATTTGGAAAGAAAATGTGAATCCATATACACTATTTTCTTAATTAAAAAAAAAACAATTTCTTATTGCTTGTGCATAGCCGTTTTGCTTTTGTTTTCCTTTTTCAGATTTCCTCATATGTTTGCCCTCAAATTTTCCTGTAGAAACTGAACAGGGTGTAGCACAGGCAATTATTCGCTCCGTTATTGATTTTAGGAGAGACCCATGGCCAAGAGTCTCCGAAAATGCAAAGGATCTGGTAAGAAAAATGCTTGATCCTGATCCCAAGCGGCGCCTTACTGCTCAGGAAGTTCTAGGTATATCGTGTGTACTGGTTTCACATGCATCATCCTCACTTTTGAGATCTAGCTCTTCTCTTATAGTTATAGTTCAGGATTTGTAGAAAATACCTGAAATATCACTATCTTTTGTGCAGAGCACCCATGGCTACAAAATGCTAAAAAGGCTCCAAATGTTCCATTAGGTGAGACCGTTAAAGCGAGGCTCAAGCAATTTTCTGTGATGAACAAGCTCAAGAAACGAGCTCTAAGGGTAATCACAGAAGTCATTTGGGGTGTTTGATAGAATAGATTACTGGAGTTTAGAAGTGACATTTCATTTGATTATTGTCCTTAGGTGATCGCCGAGCATTTGTCCGTGGAGGAAGTAGCTGGCATAAAGGAGACATTTGATATGATGGACGTTGAGAAGAGAGGCAAGATTAGTCTTCAGGAGCTGAGAAGTGGATTGCAAAAGCTTGGACAACAGATTCCAGTTACAGATCTTCAGATACTTATGGAAGCAGTATGTAAAGTTCTCTGTTTTGTTGTACTTTCGTATCTTTCGGCAGTACATTGAATTTTTAATAAGTTTTGATAATGAGGCTAATGTTCTCTAAAATGAAACTAAAAAAGAAGCATGATTGGTTAGATGCTAGGATTTGTTGCATAGCATAGTTTTTGATTTAAATGCGGTTTATCTTAAGAAAACTTGCACTTGTGAGTCTGTTTATAAGTGTAATCTGATCTAACTTTAAAAAACAGTTTACTAACTCAACCTCTGCTTTCTACAGGTTGGAATCCATGATGATGGAACTTTAAACTACGGAGAGTTTGTTGCAGTTTCTATTCACCTCAAAAGGATGACAAATGACGAGCACCTACATAAAGCTTTTGCATTCTTTGATCAAAATCAGAGTGGTTTTATCGAGATTGAAGAGCTTCGAGCTGTGCTAAATGATAAAGACGAAACAAACATCGAGGATGTCATAAGTGCCATTATGCACGACGTCGACACAGATAAGGTCAGCATCACCGTTGTGCTTAGAAAGAGCTAGTGTCAAGCTTTTAGTAACATACACAAACTTGATGTACCTCAATCGTTTCATAGTTCTCTGGGAAACATCTGAAAGTAGTTCAGCCGTCCATAGATGTTGATATAGATGTAGAAACTGTAGGTCAGTTCTTCCAACCATTTTATTTCTCTTTTGTAGGACGGACGCATAAGCTACGAAGAGTTTGCAGCCATGATGAAGGCAGGAACCGATTGGAGAAAAGCATCGAGACAATATTCACGGGAAAGATTCAACAGCCTGAGCTTGAAGTTGTTTAGAGAAGGGTCATTGAATCTTACTAGTTGAGGTAGATGAACCGTCTGAAACATGGGAACTGTTTCCACTTATACTAGAAGAATGCAAAAATTTGGAATATACAAATATATTTATCTTGGGTTTTCAGCTATTCATTTATGGTAATTATTAACATTATTATTATTTGAAATCTGTTCCAAGTGAAATCATTTTGATCAGGATCAACGTCTCAAGTGTGTGGACATCTTCTTTCCAACTCTCTACTATTTAGAGCTTTGCTTGTGTTTTAGAAGAACCTGACATGCAAAAGAAGAGCTGTTGAGAATTTACCATTTTGGCCTTCCATTTGTGAATATAGAGGGAGAACACTTTCTGGGATCTTCTTGTCAACGTGACATATTCTTGTAGACAGGGATATAAAGTTCTTTCTTTATTTTCCGCAATCATGGATTCCGGCTTAGTTTAAAATTATTCTGGTTGATGTGTAATACAGAAACAAAAGACCACAGAAGAACTCATTCATATTTGTAGAGATAAATTCTCTGAATTGATGTGATGATTAATATATATACATGATGATTCACTTTTTGTATTGAAAATTTTAATCCTTAACTTTCATATGCTTGAAGTTAAGTTTTCATATCATACAAATAATCATTCTGAAACTATCACCAACATATTAGGTTGATAGTTAAATCACACAGGTAGAAACATGATTGAATTAATGATTGGATCATAGTTATTATCTGCAAATATGATGTTTGTTTGAGTGTTGTGATCAATGCCAGTGATAAAATGTGAAAAATTACATAAATGAACTGTAGGTTTGAGGAAGGTACAGCAAGAGAAAGACATGGAAGAGAGATTCATAGATATCTTGTACAAATTCAACAATCAAACAAAAGACATGGAACAATCTCTAGAAATCATCACTTGCGGCAAATACGAGCAGTGGGCATAGTCACACAAATGACAGCATACTTCTGCTTGGCTTCAGCGCTCCCGCGCTCGGGCTCCTCTGCCATTGCAACCTTTGCCAAGCTTGCCGCGGCTAATGTCACTGCTGCTGCCACCAAGTCCCGTCGCCCCTGCTTGCTCTCAACCTTCACATTCTTGATCTCCAAGTTGGCACTGGAGCTGCCGTTGGCAATGTCGTCAGAGGCGGAGGCCTTGGCAACAATGACGGATCTTCGGGTGGTGGTGATAGAAGGGAGCTTGGTCGTGAGGGGGAGGAAGGAGGCTGTCATAGACATGGAGGCCATTTTTAGGGATATGGTGACAGTTTGTGTGAAGGGGAAAGAGGATATAGTTATGTTTGGGATGGGAGTGTGCCCAAAATGCTTCAAGTTTCATGTTGATTCTTCAATGAAACATCATCCATTTCCTTATCCTAACAGATTTTCTAACCACTACTTTCTTGCCAAGTGTGTTTGCTTTATCTCTCTGCTAACTTTTCATTAAAAAAAAAAAAAAACAAGTTGGTCGCCAAATTTTTCACGTTCATTACATTTTAGTCAAGTTTCTACCCATTTAATTTTAGTTTATGAATTTTGAAAATTGTTCCATTTTAATTTCCTGAGTTTTCGTATTGAAAAATAAGTGTTGGGTGTTAAGTTTTTACCGATCGATCAATTTCTTATAAATTTCGTAAATGATATGATATGGTAAAAAATTCGTAGATGGTATAAAATGTAGAAAATTAGTGCTCGGGGTGTGGATATTTTAGGTAGTGTAAAGGAAGTCACAACTGTATTGGAAGTCTGTGTTTGAAGTGCATGTATAAAATAAGTTAGGATAGAATATGTGATGCATTTTTATCTAACATAAAAAAAATGTAAATTGATCTATGTTAATTTTATTTTTTAACCAAATAATTGAATCAATAATTAGAACAAAAGTGAATAAAAATAAATGAATTGTGCGTATGAACGGAAGTTATCAATTAACCTAATATAATTTTAATGATATCATTCCATTATTTATGAGTAAGACTCCCGTACATTTTGGCTATGTTGCACCATTGGTGTCACACAAATTTATTTTGAAAATAAAATATTGAAAAATTGCTAAATTTGTGGGGGCACCATTAAATGTAAGTCTCACTTACACATTCATGTGTAGGAGAGTTTTACTCTTTTTTATAACCAGTCATAAACACTCTCTAGAGATAAAACTAAAGTCTCTTGACAAAATTAAAAGTTTTAAATAGAGTAAATATATACCACTTTCGATTTTTTTTTCTTCCTTTTCACTGGTTTAGTAATATTAATATTTTTAATAAAATAAAAATTAACATATTTCTAAAATTTATTGAAAAAAGATATAATTAAGAGTATTATTTAGATCCTTTTTCTAGAAGTTGTTTTGAATAAATTAAGGTGAGATACTTAAGGTGAACAAATTAATTTTTATGAATTTCTTTGACATCTAAATGTTATAGGATCATGCATTTCTAAAAAGTGTTTCTTTATTTTAATTAGCTATAAAAAAATATTTCAGTTTCTATACTATGTATTTCTAAAAAGTGTTTCTTTATTTTAATTAGCTATAAAAAAAATGACCACTCCTAAGAAAGGAGTTATAATTCTAAAAAAAACAATAAAAAAATTATTAGCTTAAATTTTCATCTCAAAAACTGTTGAATAAAAAAAATTTATAAATATATTCATTCATGAAAAATAAAACAGCATTTGAGAGGCTCATATAGTCTTACATTAACTGCATGTTGTATTGCTATATGCGTCCGTCTTAAGCAAACAGTGGAGAGTGGTCTTGCTTCCATCCCTCAATCTTGATGGAGTCTGATATTCTCGCATTTAATTTAATCTTTGGGATTTCCCAAAATATAATTGAAATCAATAATATTATTGTTGACATCGAAGGTTTGTCCCTTATGATTGGAGAAATATCTTTTTTTTTTTTTTTGTGAGAGAAAATGTAACAGTGTTGCTGATTTGCTAGATAAGCTCTCCCCTTCTCACGATTTAAGTTTTATTTATCGTGCTGAACCTTTGTCTTTAATTGATTTTGATTGTTTTTTGAGGTGGAGAACCTCCCCCACAAGTTATTGTTGTGGTAGGTAGGGAGAGTTGCTGCTCTAATCTAATTTGTATGTTGCTGTTTGATGGAATGAAATTAACCTTGAAAAAAAACTAACTTTAATCTTAATCTCACTTTAATAAATTAAAAAAAAAAAATTGTAATTCAACTACGTTAATATACATTTGTTATCTAGTAGGTGAAGAGTTAAGTCTTCGTCCAATTATTGTAATGTTAAAAGAAAAAAAAATTTAAATGAAGGACAAAATTCAAATTTTTTTATCAAATAAATAAACTTTAAACTGTCAAAATCAATTATTTTTGTTTTTATTAAAAAAAAAAAATTAATCCACCATTTTCAAAAAATTTGCCTCTACGACCAAATTATGTCTCTTTGTTCAGACGGTGATTATTCATGTAGGGGTTGAAATATATAATTAGGTTTATGCATTCGAAATTATAAAATAAACTATTTATTTTTTTATTTATTATTTTATATTTTTTTCATTAAATGGTTCATGATTTTATAACTTCCAACTTTTGTTAACCATCCTCTATCATTCATTTATGGTTGTATTTTTTGTTAAAGGTGGAAAATTAATGACAGAATTAACAAAAAAATGCAGAGATAATTACAGAACTCACAAAAAATGCAGAGATAATTACAGAACTCTTTTGTAATTTCTCTTTAAGATTTTGGTTTATATGCTTACTCTCCCATCGAAGAAACTACGTCATTTGAGTTAGGGAGAGTAAGAGTGAGTGAGGGTGTAGAAAAATCAAGAACTCTGCTGTCAAGTGTTCATTACTTGTTAGTGTTGCTGTCAAGGTAATTATTGGCTTTCATCCCGGTTATCAAATCAATGGCTGGAGATACGCTTATTTATTAATTTTCGCTTCCGTTGTAGGTGATTAATTTTAATCACAATTTTTAGATGTATTTTGTAAAATGTCTAACATTATGTTGTTGTATGTACTGAGTAATATGACGTTGTTTTTTTTTAACTATGTAAACTCTCTTAAAACTCTAGCTCATTTACGTACTTTTTTGTGTTATTTGCTTAATCTTTTACTCTTATATGCATGTACAATTCAACAAGAGACATGCTGAATATTACCTAATTTATTGAAAACCTTGGAGCGAATAGAAGAATAAAACAGTTTCATGGTACCCTCTAAAACAAAAAAAAAATCCAAAAGGAATAAATATCAGACATGTCTCAGATTTAAATAGTTCACGCGGAAGAAAACAGTTTAAGCATTAAAACCATCTAGTTTAATGCAATTTATTAAAAATATTGTCCCATGACCATGTTAGTTCCAGCTCCTCCAACTAGTCCTACTCGCTAGTACCTGTGGAATTCCACAATAGAATATGTGAGCTTTTACTCTCATTAAGGGCCCTAACAAAGGACCTCGTGAGACACATATAATAATAGATAATATGAAAATTAAGTAAGCATATAAGGTTTTCATAAGAAGCCTAGAGACTAAGTCAAAGACTGTAATACCCCTCTTCGAGCCTCTGAACTATGGGTTACTAAAACATATAAGTGCTACCCCTCGTCGAGTCTCTAACTCTTGGTAAATGAAACATATAAGTGCTACCCCTCGTCGAGTCTCTAACTCTGGGTAAATAATCGTTCAGGTCTGCACTAGGAAGATCGCTAAATACAAATTCAGGTCTACTAGGACGATCGCTTATTATAAACACAAGTCCGCTAGGACGATCACTCATTATATACGTCATATTCAGGAGTACGTAGAGTCTTGCTTTCTTATCCTAATTCATAACATCAGAGAATAAGAACAGTCACAGTGCAAATCATCATTATACGTTCACAATTAACAGATACAACAAGTTGCACATACTCAACCAAACTCACGACGATTTATATATACTAATGGTCACAATACACATCAGCATAACATGACAATTGAACGTACTAAATAATCAAGGGCAACTACCCTAATACGTGCTCATATTACCACAACGGCTCAAATACTAGGTAACAATTCCTTTACCTTGGCCAAAAGTTGGTCGTTTAACCCTCGGAATACGCTGCTGCAATCCTCTGAAACTCCTCCACACAAAACTGCTAATATAGGACAAACAGGTCAGAATCCACACCTAAAACCTTAAAAAAAGGACTTGGGGCATAAAGTTTACCTTAGGGGCAAATTTGCGATTTTCCCTCATCGGAGCACGACGACGCGTGGAACTAGAGTTGCCGGCACGTGAAATCACGCTCCTAAGAGGCTCGGGAATAGGATCCGCAGGCGCAGGCAGGCTCGGAGTCGACAAATCTGGCTCGACACGCGCGTCACGCTAGGCTCGGCGTGCTTCTGGCTTGGGCAAAGTTTGGCAAATCTGAAGATAAGCCTCACAACCGTGGGGTCCAATGAGGAAGCAACATGCGTCCGATGGCGAGAGGTAAAAAGAAGCGGCAACGCTGGCTGGCTACGTAGGCGGCAAACGCGATTGGCCTAGGGAATCTGATGATGCTGACACGACCAGCTCTATCGCGTGCTCTAATTGGCTGAGGCGAGCGCTCTGAGCTCGCGATAATTAGGCGAGCGATAATTACCTCGACACGCAATGATCTTTGATTCGTTACTCCCCTGACAACGACATTAAACACAGACAATGATGGACGGCGCTGATGGCTCTGATTTTCACTAAAAATTGTGCCTCGAGAATCGTGCGACGCAGAAATACCTAGAGATGACTGCAGAATGATTATGTCATTATGAATAGGAAAAGTAGAGTTTTGGCTTTATATGGCTTATGAATACTAAAGTAAAGTTACCAAAATGCTCCTTAGGGCTAAATTGACTTATTTAGCCCCTAATTAACACTAATTTACCATTTTGCCTCTCTTGAGACAAGTCCATTAGGGGCCAAATCAATCAATTTAATCCCTCCAGGTATTTCGAGAAATCAAGGCATACCATAATTCACTCTGAAGAAGGCTTGGGTTGTTACATTGCAAAACTCTAAACTAATTAATCGTGGAACATCGTGATTTAATGACATCTCAACATACTATTGTTCCGTTTATCCATAATAGTTTTAATTATTTTTTTTCATTTCATTTTATTCGTTGGTAATCCCTCCGACTTTATTTTTTTTAAAAAAATTGGTATTTTTAATCAAGATGTTTAAAAGCGAATATATGCTGACTTCAAGGATTTGATTACCAAATATAATATATTATGTGGCTACCTAATTCAAACAAATACATTCAATTAATTAAATAGGCAGATTTTAAGCTAATTTATTGAATTTAAAAACCTACTGGAAAGTTAGGTAGATGTCCGAGAATTTTATTTACCAGTTTCATTCTCCCATAATCTAATATAGTCATTTTGGCAATTTTTTATGTATAATAATAATAATAATAATAATAATTTTGAGAGATTTTTCATATATATATATATATAAACAATATATACTTTTTTTTTGAGTAATTATTTTTTGAGTAAAAAAAACAATATGATATAATTGAAATATGCAAAAAAAAAAA
>JBBMEG010044135.1:0-18351 GCA_037832605.1 Cyclanthera cordifolia | reverse complement strand
CTCTTGAATCGAGAGTTAACAAACCCCCAAAACTTGAATTAATGTTCATGTCAGAGCAATAAATCTACTTCATTTTACGTTATTATATTCATTTTCTTCCTACTAAAAGGTGACACATGAATTCTATACCTGTGCTGCACAATAAATCTACTTCCTATTAAATATGTGTTTATTCTTTAGGGAATACATTAACAGATGTGCGTAGAAATTTTCAAATCTATTGAATGAAAGGCTGATCCAAGATTTGGCATAGAGTATTTGTAAATGCTGAAGAAAAAATCTATACCTGTAGCTAATCGAGATGTCGACTTCACTTTGCATCATGGGTGAATTAGATATGTTCTTATTCGTACCACAATGCCAAAGGTACCCAAGAGATGTTTGAGCAACTATAGTGGTTTAAACCCTAATATCAAGGCGGTCTTGTTTACTCGGGAGAGTTCAAGTAATGGTCTTTGAATCGCAAGACATCGATCGATGAGACTTCTTCTCCTGTACTATCAAAGACCGTCGGGCTCGGTTACATGAGTGTCTAAGAGTTGAGATATGTTCTCTTTCTTAGTGCATGATAATCAAAGGCTTAATTTGACTACGAATGTCTTAGTTCTATATGTTATCCTTATTCACAATGTGAGGTTTCTTATTGAGTTTTCGCATACTTTTATCTTGAGTACGGATTCAAATCTATAGTTGCCAATTGTACACTAAAATGGATGACCAACCATGACAAGTCAAAATAGACAAACTGATATATTGTATATTGCATCATAGTCCTTATCATAGTTGTGTTGTTTCTGGTTGTCCAGTCTATTATTGCATGGCGTTCTACATGAATTGTTTTGTAATAGTACTTTATTTATACAGATATTCACATGTTTTAACTACCTGGGTAGAACTTTTTTTTTTTGCTTGAAATGTACTCAATATTTATTTGAAATGTCAAGAGATTGTCTTGTAAGTGCAATAGTTTACCAATATTTTAAAAGTTTTGCGAATCTTTCATGAATGTTATTGACTTTCATGAATGCGAGGTTTTTACGATTAGAAATTTTGTTAATTTTGAAATAGAAAACTAAATTCATGTTTTGAATAGAAAGTATATTAGAGATGATATGATTTTTTTTTTTGAACCTCTTCTTATTCATACCTCACCGTCCACACCACCTCATTAAACAACTTCCACTCCCAAGTTTGCAGTTCTAAATTATTTTTTCTTCTTCGTTTATCATTTAAGTTTTTTTGTTCAATTATTCTTCCGTTTCCTTCATTAATAATTTATAAACATTTTGAAACTACATTCATAATCGACCAATGATATATCTATACAAAGAAATTGATTTAGTTACTATATAACTATCTTACTTTGATTCAATTATGTAGTTTATTAGAATTATATTAATGTTGTACTTCCTATTATGTAATTTAGTTAAACCGATATCTTGCTACTGATAATCAACGTTTTACAAAAAGAACACGGATAAATAACAAATGAAGTGTATAATCATTGATACATCTTATAGGAAACACATAAATAAATGTACTTGATCAATAACCTACATTAATTTAAATGTGTCAAATACATATTTTGATAATTGTTTTGGATACTCATCTTGTGGTCATTTGTCACACATCATAAAGGAGAGGTGATAGCTAGTTTCCTGTTCCATATGACAGTTCAAATTATTTCATTTTCCTAGCAATGGCGCAAAAAACTTGATGGAGATCGTGTCGGGTCGTGCATATGGAAACAGAATGTGGAAGACATTACTAATATCCTACACAATACTAAACAACATTTCTATGAAAATGCAAGTGTACGTTGTCAATTGTATCAAGTAATAAATTTCCAAGTCATCTCCTCAAGGACTGATTCTTTGAAGTAATTTTATATTCTGGTTCAGGAAAGGTAACGTTTAATTATAAAGTGGGTTGTGGTATTGAATTAAAGTATAAATGTGGAACATATGATCAATGCGGTGGGCATTGCCTTTAGTCATACATCATTAAGCACAATACCTACTGTTTAACATGCATTAATAAACTTTAGTGGAATAACCCTCATGCTAACGAGAAGGTATTGGATCTTAGGTCGTTAAAACTTTTAATCTATATGTCCACCAGTCCTAGGCTAGCTTATAACTGCTGGTGCATTGCTTCATTAGAGACTCAATTTGAGAAGTTCTAATTCAAGGATTAATTATGTGGAACATAATTAATAGGAGTTTTAAGTTTAATATTTAAACTTAATGAGTTAATATATTAGATATGTTAATTTTAATATTTATTTGATAAATATTAAAGAAGAAAAATTAATTTATTGGATTAATTGTAACTAATTTTGGGATAATTATTGAGTTATTAGTTGTATTTATGTTGAATATATTGAATTAATAATTATTGGATAATTATTATTAGGTTTGATAATTATAAATTATTATGTTGGACATATTAATTAGTTTAATAATTATTGGACATGGAGAATATTAATTAATATATTGGACATATTGATTAAATTAATAATTATTGGATACTTAAGTAGAGAATTAATATATTGGATATATTAATTTTAGGATTTATTTATTTAATAATATATTGAATATTATATAATTGGTATTTATTGGATAAATATGAATTAAAAAATAAATAAAACAATATATTAGATATATTGACCAAATTCGAAATTCTCTCCCATAAAGTGGGGAAAGAAAAATTGATCCAGGATGTAATTCGAATTCCTTGTTTAAAAAGAAAGAGAAAAAACTTTGTTTTAAATATTTTAGATATTCAAAGATTTTTTTTTTCCTATTTTAAATTTTCACCGCTCTACTCTAAATAGAAGGTCTTGTAGGTCTTCATTCTCACATCCACACTGTTCAAAGTAACCTAATTCTCAATTTGAGAAACCTTGTGAGAACTAAATATTCTTTTTTCTCTTAAGTCAAATCTCTTCTTTCATAATTACCTACGTACTTTCACCGTGTTTATCGCACGCTTCTATTCCTTAATTCCCAATAACAACTGATACATCTTTTCTTTTATTGATTGAATTGCTCTTGTTTTTATATATTGTCTAAGATGAGTGAATACCATGCAACAAGTTTTTTGTCATCATTGCTGGGGATAACTTTTCTCATTTTCTTCTTTATGTGTAGTTTGAAGAGTAGTGCAGTCAACAAGTTAACAATTAATTTTTGTCTTCGTTGTTGGTGTTTAGATGTGCTTAGTGAATATATAGAGTGGAGTTGTTACTTGGTGTTTAGATGTGCTTAGTGAATATATAGAGTGGAGTGGCTATCAAGGTAACATTTCTAACCTTATCAATCCTAATCAATATGTTAGCTATTATAGGCTAAAATATCTCGGAATCGTTGGACATGCCAAAACCCTCCAGGGTTCGGCCAAAGGAGGACTTACCCCTAGGGGGTCGGCCAGGGAGGCCTTGATCATCGGGGGTCAGCCAAGCTCATTCTATCGCTCCTTGGGATCACCCAAAGAAAGGCTTGACCCATAGGAGGTCGGCCATGGAGGCTCTGACGCTCGAAGATCAGCCAGCCTAGTGCGATCCACCTATTGGTCGGCTAACCGAGGCCTTAACCACTAAAGGGTCGGCCAAAAAGGCCTTGACCCACAAGCATCGGTTAAGCCCCTTCTGGTCCCCCAAGAGTTGGCCACAGAAGGCTTTGACCCCTAGATGGTCGACCAAAGGAGGCCTTAACCCCTAGAGGGTCAGCCAAGTCCATTTCGACCTAACCCCCGATGGTTAACAAAAGAAGGCCTTGACCATCAGAGGTCGGCCAAGCCCATTTCAACCTTCGTAGGGGTTGATCATATGAGGCCTTGACCCACGGAGGATCGGCCAGGGAGGCCTTGACCACTAAAGGGTCAGCCACGGACGCCTTGACCCGTAGGGGTCGACCAAGCCTTATCTGGCCAGCCTAAGGGATGGCCAAAGAATGGCTTAACCCTTTAGAGGTCGGCCAAGAAGGCCTAGACCCTCGGGGGTCGGCTAAGCCTATTCAAGCCCCCCTGAATGTCAGCCAAATAAGGTATTGACTCTAGGGGGTCAGCAAGGTCTCGGCCAAGTCCATTTTGGCTCCTTTTTGGGTCTACCAAAATAGGCCTTGACCCTTGGAGGGTCCGCCAGGCTACCCTTGACCTTAGGGGTTTTCCAAGGCCGTTCCATCCAATCCAAGAATCGATCAAAGAAGGCTTTGACCCCTTTAGGTAGTCTAATGGAGTTAATCCAATAGCCACCTCTAGCCTAGGCTATCATCGCCGGAAACTTGCAAGCATTGCAGGAGGCAGCAAGGTGATGACTCACTAAGAAGAGAGCTGTTGTGGAGAAGTCAGCGCCTTTGGTTCGAGACCCTGCTAATCAGAAAGCCCCAACCACGAATGATCTGAGAGAGGTTATTCCCGAAACGAGAGACCGTTCGAGGGACATCAACTAAGCGGTAATGATCGAAGGAAGAAGCACTCGGTTCGACAAAGAATCGATTCCAGACTTGAGGGTCGTTCACGAACGTAGTCAGTTCAAAGTAGCCAGTTGTGGAGCACTTCTCAAGGCTCATCTACCTAACACCCTTCAAAGACCCCAAGTCCCTTGGAGACGCTATTAGACTGAGGAAAAAACCGGAGGGACTTGATCAATCAAGACTAGAAGGAAGCAGTGCCTGGCAGAGCGAGGACTAAGATTGGCTAGCTCAGATTTGCCTACTCCATGATTAGTTAGGGAATATGAAGATGGCGCAAGACCAGGATGGACTGGACCTAGATAACCTAGTCGACCAGGTCGTCCCTTCTTTCGTTGATGAAATCATGGAGGAGGCAGTCCTAGCGAAATTCAAGCTTCCAACCATCCAAGCGTGTGAAAAGTCCAAGAATCTTATGGAGGACCTTGATTCCTATCGAGCATGGATGAAAATCAATGGAGTTCGAGATGCAATCAGGTGTTAAGCATTCTCATTCATGCTCACAACACTAGCCTGAAGATGGTTCTGGCAGCTCAAGCGAAAGTCCATTGCCTCATTTAGGGAGCTAGAGAAAGCTTTTGCCACCTAGTTCTTAGGTGGGTGAGACTAGAAAAAGCGCCGATCTATCTGCTCATCGTGAAACATAGGGGTCATGAAATCCTTCAGGAGCACATAGCGCGCTTCAACAATAAGGCGCCACAAGTTGAACGGTACACTGATGGAACAACCCTTGCGGCATTTGTAGCGGGGCTCAAAGACGAGAAGTTACTATGGTTCATAGGAAAAAAAGCTCCACTTATATATGTCGAGCTGCTGACAAGAGCATAAAAATACATGAGCCCGGGAGAGGTAGTCAACTCTCGAATAGGCATAGATGGAAGACACTCCATTCCAGAGCTAGAGAATTCAACAAGCTGCCGCGAGTCCGATTACAGGGAGTCGCGAAAGCAAAGGGAAGAAGAACGTCTAATAAAGAGAGAGAAGACTTATCGAAAAGTGGTACAACCTAGCTCGTACAATCCAACAGTTGTTCCAATAGAGCAAATCCCAATGAAGATTCAAGACAAGGAGGTGCTTAGGTGGCCAAGCAAGATAAATACAGGACCAACAAGTGAAATAAGGGTAAGTACTGCCTATTTCGCAGAGATCACGGTCATGAGACCTCAAACTGCTATGATCTGAAGAAGTGTATATAGTCTATTATTCGAAGGGGACGCCTAAACCAGTATGTTGAAGAAGGTGAAAAATCGTCCAAGTCCCCGAACAAGAAAAAGGGAGGCGAAGGTTCACTATCGTCTTAAGAAATTTGCACCATCCATTGAGGACATGTAGTATGCAGGTGCAACGATAGATGGGATGAAAAAGTAAGGCAACCCAAAGGATGCTTAGAAAAAAATTTCTAAATATCCTAGTATAAGAAGTCCCCCACCCTAATGGGGGTAGATCAAATTCGTAGAGATACAAATCTAACAAGTACCTAGGTTCGAAAAATCAAACACCGAGCCTTAGCATAGTTAACTGCTGCTTACGAGATGGAAGTAGGCGGGAAATAGTGCCAGGTGAGGTTGTCGAAGAGACAATACTTGAGGAGGGTCAGTCCTTCAACATAAACCACAACCTTACTAGAGAAGCTGGTCAAGAAAAAGTCCATTTGAGGGATACATTCATCAAATGTCATCCCAACCAAGAATCATGATGTCTAAAGTCGAAGGCCTCCAAGTAGTTGGCGTAGGATGACAAGCTGCATATGAGGGATACTTTTTACCTCTTCTCAGATGTTTGAATCCTAGGAACGTCACCTAATCGTGGCAAGATATACATGAAAACAGTGTGCAAAAATCAAGAAGGAGCAAAAAGTCCCTAGCCAAAAGCTAATAAGGCAGTTGTCTTTGGCCTACCATGGTTGAAGGCTCCAGAAGTATACACGGGCTTGCGACAAATGCCAAAGATTTGATACCATCCAAAGACAGCCGCCCGAGGTCTTTACAAGCATGATAGGGCCATGGTCGTTTACACAATGAAGGTAGACCTTATAAAACCCTATTGACTGTGTGAGGCCAAGTCAAGTTCGTGGTTGTAGCAGTCGACTATTTCATAAAGTGACCCGAAGCTGAGGCCCTGGCGAATATCTGTGAAAAAAAAGTTCTGCTTTGAGCTGGGATCCGACAATATTTCTCATCGCCAGCTCACCCATATGCTAATGGGAAAGTGGAGGCAATCAACAAGATCACCAAGAAGAATCTCAAGACTAAGCTTGAAAGCTTGGAAAGGTCATGGTCGAAGAAACCCTGCA
Organism: Cyclanthera cordifolia; assembly: GCA_037832605.1. Classification (NCBI taxonomy): domain Eukaryota; kingdom Viridiplantae; phylum Streptophyta; class Magnoliopsida; order Cucurbitales; family Cucurbitaceae; genus Cyclanthera; species Cyclanthera cordifolia. The sequence goes on along the minus strand of JBBMEG010044135.1, from coordinate 11,586 downwards.
AGCATTATAGGTGTACCACACCACACCTAGAACATCAACAATTAACACCACTAGCGCTTTAGCATTTGTTGCGAAAGTAGTAACTCCAGTCGAGATAAACCTCTCGTCCTCGCGTATTGAGTCTTTTGACTCATAACAAAAGAACCAACAACTACATATGAGTTTAAATCTCCCGGAGGAAAGAAGAGATGCAACCCACCTGAAGATAACAAGAATTCAACAATGGAGTCCCTAGGCCACGTTAGAAAGACCTTGCGAGGTCACCAACGTCGCTTGCCCAGGCACCCACTACCTTGAAGACATGGACTAGAATAAGATCCTACGTCCTTGGACCTTGTACATTTGAGAAATATTTTTTCATAAAAATGTAGTTGAACTTTTCCAACAAGTGCTAGCAATGAAGATTGTCTTATCATCCTATGAAAAGCTCTCTAAATTTAAGTTGTATGTCTATTGATTTATCATACCTCAAAGCTTAAATTGGGGGTAAGCGAGAGTAGTAGAAATAGATGGACATTCAATTGCAAAAAAATCCAAGTTGCAACCTAAAGAAAATGTACTTAGAAAAAGTTATACTTCAAAAAGAGTACATCAAGAGAAAATAATCATAAAGAGCCTCTAGAGCTGCATCTAATAGAAGTTGGCATATTGAGTTCGGCTTGGGCAGGATCTGCCATAGCAAGAAGGGCCCAAACCAGGATGTCACTTTCAAAGCGCACAACCAATGTAAGCCTCGTTAGCAGTGTTTTTTTTTTAAATTAACAAAGGCAGGAGAGCTTTTTCATCAAATTGGCTAAGTAAGAGGTGTTCTTCAGTTTTCCTTCATCAGAAGCATAATTTAGGAAAATGCGAGCAATTGCAGACAAGTTTTCCAGCCGTGTACGAGAGACAAGACATCGAGTCGCTTTGATGGAAGTTCGAGGATTGAATAAAGCAACTGCACCAATACGCTGAGCTTCTCGAGCCTAAGCCCAGTCCCGCTTAAACTAATCCGAGCTAGAAGACCAAGAAGAACGAGCATGTTGTAAGTTTTTCAGAAAGGTGGCGGGAAGCTTACACAAAGTGCATCAAGGCCTGCAAACATAAAATAAAAGGTCAGCTTACATACTTAGTCAAATAAACAACTAGATAAAAGTTAGCAAGTATACCTCGTGCATTAAGAGAGCCCGCTCTATCAAGACCTCAGAGATGTCTCTTAGGGAAAATAGTGTGGAGGAAGTCTCTACTTCGCTCTATAGACCAGAAACCAAAGTCTTCTCCTCCACCGGATCTAAGATAGGGTAGTACGATGCTGACAGCAGATAGAAGTCAAACCTATGAGCAGAACCAAGAGAAAGTGTCTGAGGAGAACGCTAGCTGAATAAATGGTGTTGTCAGAGGTAGTGCTAATATCGTAAAAATCTAAGTCCGCTCCAAGGTCTAGATCCTGTAGAACCTCTGGAAAAAGAAGCTCACCATCAGGAAGTGGGTAGTCCTCCAAAGTAAGGTCCACCGTGTTATTGGTGGGAGGCCAGCTTACATCATCCATGATGCCAAATCTAAGTGTTGGACAACGTAGTTGAAACTGATCTCTCCTGCGGGATGGAAGAGTCTTGAGTCAGAGCATAAGGTACAACGTCTCTAGAAGAAGGTTATAAAGCGCCAAGAATTCAGCTGTCAAATACGTGCGCTATGGGTAACCTCATTGGGATAAGGCATCACAAGGCTGTAGAACTTCAACACTCAAGTGCGAGGATGCAACTTCTTGTGCATTGGAAAAAGCGATGAAAATATATGTCCCGTAGGTTCCGAAGGCAGTAGAAACAACCGAGTGTGAGGATGCAACTTCTTGGTGCCAGATCTGCCCAAGGTTGTGAACTTAAAAGAAGATGTTCAGGTGTTGGAAGCAAGCTATGTTAGAGCGAACCCGACCATATACACAATGCCTGAACAGAAGAATTCGAAGGCAACCAAACCCCTCTTTCTCAAACATGGTGACATAAAGTGCCAAGGCAACCGGGGGAGGCTAGATTTACACTTCTTTATCAGCAGGAAGTCTAAGGGTCACATTCAACGAAACAAGGTACTCCACCCTAAGCTTATCTATGTCATGGTAGGTCACTGTTGATGAAACCAGTTCAAACCCAGAACCAGACCCGACTACCTAGGCTTTACGTCGAGTCATCTTTTGAGAAAGAGAAGGCTAAAATGGGGCGTACTTCATCCTCATAATTAAACGAGGGATCCATGAGAAATTTTAAAAAAGGTTCGAAAAAGCGCTTAAAAATGGGCAAGTCCCTGCAAAGGGAGCCTAAGTAGCCTAAAACTTAAAAAAAAGTGCTTAAAACGTAGAGTCTCTACATGGAGGGCCTAAGAAAGCTTTAAGTAAAAAAACCGCTAATAAAGGGACAAGTCTCTACAAAGAGAGTCTAATTGACCTAAAGTTTAATGAAATAGCCTAAAGAGGTTCTTCACTAAGAGGCCTTACCTAGCCTAAATTTTGAAAAGTTGACTAAATGTAGTAAGTCTCTGAAAAGAGAGCCTACTTGGCAAAAATGCTTAAAATATTGCGAGTCTCTGAAAAAGTTAGCCTAGTCGGGTGAAACTTTTTTAAAGGGTAGCGAGTCTCTAAAAAGCGAGCCTATTTGGGCGAAAAATGCTTAAAGGGTAGTGTATCTCTGCAAAGGGAGCCTACTTAGTCAAAATTTTGAAAAGAATTCTTAAAAGGGTGACACTCTAAAAAGAAATCCTACTCAGCCGCAATTTCAAAAAAGAGCTAAAAAAAGGTGATACTCTAAAAGGAGAACCTACTTGATCAGAATTTTGAAAAAATGCTAGAAAATGGCAAGTCTCTAAGAAAGAAAACATTTTGACATGAAAACTACTCTTCAAATTCTAGTAATAAAGTAAGTCCGAAAACGAAGAGTGGGGGTAATGTTATAGGCTAAAATATCTCAAAATACCAAGACAAGGCCAAAAGCACTTCAGGGGTCACCCAAAGGTGGCCTTGACCCCCACGGAGTCAGCCAGGGTGGCCTTGACCCTCGAAGGTTTTCCAAGCTCATTCCGGCCTCCCGGGAGGTCAGCCAGTGAGGCCTTGACCCTCTAAAGTCGGCCAAGCCAATTCCAGCCCCCGAGGGTGAGCCAAAGAAGGCCTTGACCCCAGAGGATCGGCCAGAAAGTCCTTGACCCTCGAGGGTCGGCCAAATACCTTCTGGCCCACCCGAGGGTCGGCCAAATGTCTTTTTTTTTTCTACATTATTTAGATAAATTAGATATTTTAAAAAAAATTTAGAAGAGAGAAAGTGATCAAAATTAATAAAAATCAATGACTATAGTTTACAAATGAAATAATAAAATTGTATCATAAAAAATCCCACTTAAAAAAGTCCACATACATTGGCTCTACAAAAGTGTAGTCATTTGTTTTTGTCTACAACTCACCTACAAAAAATTATATTCAAACGAGTTATTATCTATCACTTCCATACAAAATTCACATTCAAACAAACAATTAAACTTCTTTACAAAAATTCACAACTAAACAAATTATTACTACAATCCAAATTATTAATCACTCAAATAAATATTCATTTCTATTCATTTAAAATAGCCACTCATGCAGTTATTCATCCCATCACACTTGAGTTTTCAATTGTATGTCAAGTGTTTTTTTTTTCCTTTTTAGGTTGAAGAAGTTAGATTGCCAAAGAAATTTTAATCTTGTGCTTAACAGTTAATCAACAACCTACTATATATTTAGAGTTTAAAATTTAATTAATGTTTAGCTTTAATTTAAGTAAAACCCTAAAATTTTGAATCGAAATAATGTATTTAAATAAATAAAATTAGGGGATCTTTGATGTATAGCAAAAAATAAATCATAGAAATACTATCAATAGCATATTTTTTCAAGTAATTAATTATATGTGTGACATAAAAGTGGTCCCAACAAGGTAAACAAACTAAAAAGCTCCTATGTCTAATCAAATGTCATTTTACCTTTTTTCCCTTCAATCTATAAATCTCATTTATATCAAATGGTTAATAATCTTCCATCAATTCAAATGATTGTTCAATTAGTTTAGTGATAACCTTCAATCAAATTATTGATAGCCTTCGATCAATAATTCAACTGATAGACTTAAATTACTAGCTCTCAACTGATGGTCTTCTATAAATTAGTTGATAGTTTTCAATCACAATAATGTACAATTTTCTTAGGAGCATAGCGGCAGCGAAGACAATGCGTGGTGGCCGGCAGCCGAGAATGACAAATGTCTTACCTCGTTGGAAAGCTTTCGTCTTCGTAAGTACATATTTGGTCTCAAATTCTCAAACAAAGATCTCTAACTTTTCATATCTTAAAAGAACGAAAACAATATCAATGTTTTTGGCTAGAAGAAATAGAGATTTTCTTCTTCGACGTTGTCGGCCCCCTTTCCGCAAAAAAATTAGAGAAAATCACCCATAAAAACATGAATAAAAGCCTTAGGTGATAGATTTGAATTGAAGAGAACCATTCAGCCATGTGCTTGTTTAAAAAAGAAAGGTTGCTCGTTCATGCTTTAGATGAAGAATTTTTTTACTGCTTTTACCAAAAGAACAAAAATAGAATAAAGTAAAAGCATAAGAAAATTCGATATAAATGAATTTTTAAGACTTTTTTCAATAATTGTAATAAACCACTATAAAAAATAGTAGAAACCGAAGTTTTAGTGTCGGTCATATGCTGAAATATTTCATATTTGGTGTCAAAAAAACGACCGTCATCAATACAGGTGACATTAAAGACATTGAGTGACGAGCACATTTAGTGAAGGGCAGAAACCAACACCAAAAGTCTTTGGTGTCACTCAGGATGACCGACACCAAAGGCTTTTTGTGTCGGTCAGGATCGACACCAAAAGTATCGGTTAGGACCGACACCAAAAGTCTCTGGTGTCGCTAATTGGTGTTGGTTTGGAGCGACACCAATGCTATATGGTGTTGGTCTCGACTGACACAAAAGCCTTTGGTGTCGCTTAGAAAGTGTCACAAATTCTTTTTGTTAAATTAACTTAAATTTTGGCATATTATAACTTCTAACTTTTGTTAAATTAACTGAAATTTCGGCAGCATAATGACGTAACTTTAAGATTACCAAAAAAATCTGTTAATCTTGTAAATTCCAGAAATGATATATATAGAGACTACTAATCAAAATCCACAATATAATAGACTTTGTCTCGCCAAAAAGAGTTGCAGAATATATATATTTATATAGAGACTACTTTAGTAAACAATACACAATATCCAATTTGAGTACAATGTTATATATAAACAATATCCAACTTGAGTATAATGCAATACTTCTAACTTGAGTACAATGCTATATGTAAACAATATTCAAAATGTTATACACGAACTAATCTTTGTTCGGTAATAAAAATTTATCTATAAAGTATGAACATTTGATTCATACCTCATCCATATCTTCTTGACTGTATGGTTTCGTGGAGTTAAACTAAAGCATAAATGAATATTTTGAAATTAGTAAACAAAAAGTTTTGCAGAATATATAAACTAAAACTGTTAATGAAATAAATCAAAAACTTACCAGTTTATTTATTGGGGAGCGCGTGTTGGATATCATCTTTCCCATGACAAGAATTTTATCATTGGACAGAATATGCGCACACTATTGATCACAATTGATAAGGGCACTAGTGACCAAAATTTTATCATTAATATAATAATTGTACATGACAAGAATTGAAGAAATCTATGATTTATTTACGTACCTTCACTGATTTCCATGCTAATTTTGTGGCTCTGAACCCATTCTTTGATTGCCACAATCGATAAGAACTATAAAACAAAAGTGAAAACATTAAGATAATAATCTAATTGAAAGAAAAAAACTACCAAAAACAAAAAACTTACGTATTCACGATATGAGCTAAACTCTCATCGGATGCCTTCTGACCGAGTGAGTTCATAATATAAACAGTCTCATCTTCAGGAATTATAACCTACTAAAATCCAATGGTGCCTTAAAGGACATAAAAAAGAATTAGGACTACTAAACAGTACCATCTTCATAGACTACACGCTACGAAGTTTAAAATTTAAAAATGCATACCCGGTATTAAAGGTAAAGAAGACACGTTGACGGACATCCGTTATCATGTCAAAACGATGAGCAAGATTCTTGATTTGCTCTTCTTGATTTTGTTTCCCAAAATTGATGCAAAACTACTACCGTCCACTAGTAAGTAGTTATCGAGAATCTGTTGATCTTAAGTAGCCAAAATGTTGCTGAAATAGATTTAGGAAACGTTAGTAATAAACCAATGTAACAAAGTTGTTATAATAATTGAAAAGGATATAGTACTTACGCAATGTAACAAAGAATGAGAGTGTAGTCAATCTCTTCCATCTCACAATGCTGCAAAATGTCTTCTCTGGCAAGGAAGCAGTTGTTGTGAATTCGAAACATATTCTCGGTAAGAGTAACTTGCAGCATGTCACTATCACTGATACTATGTTTAGCAAAGTGATAAACCAACTTGATTGTGGTTGGAAGCGCCATGCTTTATTGATGAGATTCTGTATCTAACACAACCTTTTTACCTTTGTTTGGAAGTGACGGCTATGACAATAAATTGAATCTATTATTAGTAAACTAATAATGTGTACATACTATAAAAAGGAAATGTAAAATTAAATACCTCTTTCGATACGTTGGTTGTCTTAATAATCCATGCACGCGGTCATGGCACAAAGTGTTGATGGCTTGTCGAAGGTATTGAAGCTCGTCGTTTATAGGAATTAAAAGGTCTAAATCTTCATTATTTCTAATTATTAAATCCACTAGGACGTGGCGTTGTACTTTTCTAGTGGAAGACCATGAATCTTAACCGGTGCGCCGCTCGATTCATACATTGTGCCAATGGCAACAATGTTGTCAACATTTTCAATAGCAAGTTGACATGTCACACCCTTCAAAGAAACACCGACACATAGTTAGAGTAATACCGATATTAATTTGATTATATAAGAAATTAAATTAATAATATACAACTTACTTCTTCTAAGTCTTCGACATCGGAATGGAAAACGCAAGGTTCTCTAATGACTTGAGCTGTTTGAAGGATCTCATCTACTTGCCTCATTGGTTCTTCAAAAATTGAGGGTGATTGATCGTGATTACTTCTCATACAAGGAAAACAACCAACTTGGCTAACATGTCCTTGATGCTCGGGAATTTTTGTACTATCTTTTGGACGAGACATTTTCAAAAAAGAAGATAGAGATAGAAATTGACCAACGCCCCTAACACGTCCTTGATGCTCGGGTGTTCCCAAGGCTTCAGTCGAAATATGTGGACCTCGATGTGCATTTTCCAACTTATTTGAAATGAAAATATTATCAATTAATTAAAATTAATCTATCATATATTTGAAGTGTTAACTGTACTATGAAATAAACATTCTTACAATTTGATTGGAGGCTTCAATCGTGGCTTCATCGACATGCACTTTATTCTTTCCCTTTCCCCTGCCATCCATAGTAGTGCACGTGAGAATGGATCAGATTTAATATTTACAACCTAAATTCACCAAACAATGAATTAGTAAAGTGAAATAAAATAATCATAACATATAATATATATGGTTTTGAATTCTTACTAGCTCATGACCGAGTTGGGCGTAACTATTTCTAGCCATACGGTGAAGATATTTAAGAAGATTTTGTCTCTCTTTTTGCTCTTCACTATTTTTCTATATTTATTCAACACATTAGTAATATGTTAAATATTAAAATAATATACAAAATCAAAAGAATTAAGTAGTTACCTTCAATTCCTCTAATAATTGAATATTTACAAAATGATCCCATTGTTCTTGTTTGATGTATAAGTATTTTGTAGGCGGGTGGACTAACTTCTCATCGTCTCTTTTTATAAACAGCTTGATATAATTTTTAAAAGATTATATCTAAACGTTCTGAATGTCCTCGCCATAGACATCATGATCCTATGTTTGAACATAGGATCCACTTGAGATGACATCTACTTAAAATATAATAAAATCGGGTTAGTTATAGTATGTAATATTGAGCAAGTATCGTAGGTCTTCCACGCTAAGCATTGGTCCAACCAACTCATCCAACAGCAGTTTATTAGGAGTTTAAGGTTCGCTATTTAATAAATAGAAGTTTGGGGTGGGGGGAATTTTGCAAATAAGCAAAATTTGAATCCTAGTTTTCCCTTTCTCCTTCAAACGCCCCTCTCCCTCGATTTTCTCTCTCCTCTACGGCTTTCACTCGCTATTTTCTCCCTTTTCTTTTGCTATTTTCTCCCTCTCTCTCGCCCGATCTCCCTCTCTCCTGCTCGATCAGTTCTCTCTCTTATGTTTCTCTCTCTCTACTATTTTTCTCTCTCCTGCTCGGTCCGTCGCCTTCTCTCTTCGAAGCTTGGGGCTTCGCCTCCTCTCTCTCGCGTTTTCAGCCAATATTAAGCGTGGTTGTACGTTCGGGCGTGGACTAGGCTTGCGGCGGCGAGTAAGATCGTTTTTCCTTGGCTAATGTTGTGTCTTTTCTGTTATCCTTCTCTTTAAATTGGTTTTCTCTCTTAGTCGTGTAGTTTTGACTCGTTTAGATTGAAGAATTTGAAGCAAAAGCATCGTTGGAGTAGAGTTCTTGGTTCGTTGTTGTTCGGTGGGGTATAAGATCACTTTTGGAGGCTTTTTCATAGTCGTAAGCCTCTCTTCTAATTTGGGTTAGCCGCTCGGCTAGTTTGTTCGCGTTGTGTAAGCTATCGTTGATACACTTTTTACCTTTAAATTATAAGTTGGTGTTGTTTTGGGTTCTCTTAATGCTTACTTGTTTTGTTGTTTAATTGTAGGTTCGGGGTCTTAGTTAGAACAATCGTTGTGGCTCAAACCTCGTGCTTGTCGGTTTTTTTGAACCTAGTGTAAGGGACCCTAACAGCGTGTTGGTTGCTTGTATTGTGTTTTGAAGTGAGCTTCGAGTCTCTTTCCTTGATAGTGTGAGCATGTCCGCCAAACGGCCTTGACATGTCTCTGCTCCGCCATAGGGTGGTTGGAGAAAACCATAGGGTCTACTGCTACGTGACACATTAGGGAACGACCCATAGGTGTGGTCGGACGCGGCAACGTTCTCTAATGAACAGAGGTAGACAAATGTGAGAGATAGTGCTTGTGGAATGATGGATTGCAACTATCCTGAGAGCGACACGTGACCATCGGGTCTGACCACAAGGTCTTTTAGACATGTTGGGTAGCCGACCGCGGTCGGTGCTCCCACAGTCCTTTCTGATACCTAGAAGCTCCTCGAGATACTATTGGGTCTACTTTTAACTATAGCAGAGTTGGGAGCACCACAACATGTACGAGTTGCAAACTGTCAAGCAGAAAGTGTGATATTGGCTTCGACTAGTGTAACCGCTAACACTTGGACAAATACTTGCATCTACAGCTGGATAAGCTGCTGGCTGGATTTTTTTAGTTAGGGAACTTGATCGGTCCTTGTTTGCCTCATTCGCGCCAGAGATACCCTGAGAGGCGCCCGGGCGACTCCATAGCTTGTACCCACGTATCAAGGTGCTCTACTTTATACGACATGGTCGTGTAATGGCTTTTTGGTTCTTACGACATTGGCAGGGGACCTAGTTTCCTTATGGGTAGCATAGCTGAGTAATCTTGGATGCATAGGGTGTGATAGGGAAATCAGTCATTGGACGGAGATCTCTTATCGCGTGAGTTGGAGCTCGCAACTTGCTAGACAATGAACAGCCAAAATTGCTAAGGCATAAGTGAGCATCGCTCTAAAAGGTTGGATTGCTCTCGCCTTGACACCATGCGTGGTATATGAGGTGTTTGGATTGACCCCACCGTGCCGGAGGGACCCAAGATAGCCTAGGCGACTGTAGTGGATAGCCCTTGCATCTAGGTGCTTTACTATACCCAGAAGGGGTTGGGTAGTGACTTTGGAGTTTCACAGCTCCGGCTGGTAGACTCCTCGAGTATTGCCATGAGTTCTGGAACGCATGGCATAGACACCTAAGATTCATGACGCTTTTCCGTTTGTTTGTGCATGTTATTCTTAGACATTTGATTAACGCTTGTCTTGTTCATATGCTGCGTGCACCCCGTGCGGGGTTTCTTACTGAGTTCTCATAGACTCACCCCTTCATTTTATGTTGGCTATGGATTTAAAACCATAGTTTCAAGTACGGACCAAGATGGATGACCGACCGGTGAAGATAGACCTAGTAAGGACGTGTCAGTGGCGTCATTTGACGTCATTCTTTTTAGTTTTATTACATATCTATCTGAACAAACTGTTATAATAACTTAGTTTGAAATGTTTTTGTTTTAAAGTTGAGAACTCGAGATCTTCTTATCTGTTTGACTGCCTGGATAGGATACATGCTTTGATTTACACCTGCAGGGTCGTTTAAAATGATTTTAAAATATCCACGTTCTGATTTAAAAGTTTTGCAGGTATGAGTTTCCTATATTTTAGGGGAAACTCTATTGAAATTTTCTTTAAAATTTTCATGCATTAGTAACTTCCGTGCTATAACCTAACAGTTATGGACCGAGTTGCTACATCTATCTCTCTTACAAGATGAACCACAAGGTGAATCATTATTGTGAAAAATGATGGTGGAAAAAACTTCTTTAAAAGACATTAAGTGACAACTACGTCATCTTGCAATCATTTCAACTTAGTTGAATCTATCTACTTAGAACATAAAGCATTAAAGAAAAAGCATAAACGAATGATAGCGTATCAAACATGTTTAGGCAAAATACCGCGAATTGCTACAAGTAATAGTTGTTGCATCAAAACATGATGGTCGTGCGACTTTAACCCGTAAAATTTCAAATCACTAATCGACACTATTTTACTTATGTTGGATGAATATCCTTCAAGTACTTTAATTTCATATAATGTTTTACACACGCTCAATTTCTCATTTCTTGTAGTGTGTAACATGCTAGAAACAAGAATATTCTATTATCTCCCAGTTTTAAGGCTAACTCAGATCTGATATTCAATTCAACTAAGTCTTGACTTGTTTTAACCCATATTTTGTTTTGCTAGGAATATCTAGCAGGGTTTCAATAATATTAGAACAAATATTCTTCACGATGTGCATGACATCTAAACAATGTCGCACGTGAAAATGTTTCCAATACTCCAACTTAAAATAAATTGATCTCTTCTTCCAATAAATTTTTGCATGTTGCTCTTTTCTACGTCCTTTACCATGAGTAAATTGAATAGTATTTAGTTCTGCAAGAATATCTTTAACGCTTAACTGTTCAGGAGCTACTCCGAATTTTTGTTCCCTATTAAACTCTTTCTTTTTTCGTCTATATGGGTGCCCAATGGTAGATATCTCCGATGTCCAAGGTATGCCATATTTTTTCCCTTAGGTAAATAAGTAGATGTTGTTTTCTCTCCACATATCGGACATGCATGATACCTTTTTATAGTACACCACACAAATTATCGTATGCAGGGAAATCATTAATGGTCCACAACAAAATAGCTTTCAAGGTGAAACGTTGTTGACGGTGTGCATCAAAA
>JBBMEG010044114.1:1516-13502 GCA_037832605.1 Cyclanthera cordifolia | reverse complement strand
AAAGATCCCTTTCTGCCCTTGCACATCCCCAAGTAGTTGACTTTGGGATCATTTAAGAATTATTATAATAAATAACAATAAAACAAAAAAATAAAAAACGAAACCTCGTGGATTTCATGACAAGCTCTGGAAGATAATTACAGAATTTAAATATAAATAAAGAAAAAAATCAATGAACTAAAAAATATTTAACTCAATCGGACAGAAAATACCAGATAAGGGCATTTCTGGGTTTTCCGTTTGCTTTTGCATTGCTCTTTCTTCTTTTCTGGTGGGGGAGGAGAGGCCATGCTATATAATTTACAAACAAATTATTTATTCACTCAAACATAATGTCTTGTGTGGTATCACGCTACTCCATCTACATTTTCTATACATATTAATTACTAAATCTTCTTGTAATTTTTAAGACACCGTAGAGTCATTACAAGCTGTTGTCGTTCACCTTCTACCTCTGCGAACTTGAGACTTATCTCAGAATATCTCTCTTGCATTTCCTTTAGTTCACTTTCCATTAGTTTGTTTCTTTCCCTCAATAAGTCTATTTCTGTAGAAAATTTGTCAGATTTGAAATCAATGTTGTCAAGTTTGCTGGTTTTCAGTTCTGTCTCTGCTGAAATTCTATTATTCCTGCGGAGAATAGAATAAGAAAAAGATCAGAAATTGTTTGTTTTTCTTTCGATTGGACAAACAGAATCAGAGGTTGTTGAAAAAAACTGGGGAAATAAAGAGAGATTATTATCTGTTTTTAACAAACCTCTCAACTGACACAACATTCCTATATTCTAAGGAAAACTTTGTGTTTTGGCCTTGGTTTATAATTGTATCCTCAGGTATACCACTTGTCCTTTTGATGTCGCATTTACTTCCATTTACCTGCTTCCAAGTCAATCATGAGACGTTATTGTTGGTTGATACAATTAAATTCACCTAAACCTATCAACATAAGAGGATGTTTGGATTGAAATTTTAATAGTATTTAGAATTAGTATTTATTTTGGGTATTTAAAAGTAATGATTGCATTTAAAAACTTGTTTGGATGTAATTTTTAAGAATGTTTAAAATTAGTATTTAGAATGAGGATTTATTTTAAGTATTTAGAAGTAATGATTAGTAATGATTGTGGTAAAAAACCTTGTCTGGATGTAGATTTTATGAGTATTTAAAATTAGTATTTAGAATAAAAATTATATTGAGTATTTAGAAGTAATGATTACAGTCAAAACCTTATTCAGATGTAGTTTTTAGAAGTATTTAAAATTAGTATTTAGAATGAGTATTTAAAAGTAATGATTGTAATCAAAACCTCGTTTGGACGTAGTTTTTTAAGAGTATTTGGTAATATTAGTTAGAAATACTAGTCCAAATACTTGTACCAATTTGAGTTGATGGGTGATTTAAGATACATAAGGTCTCAAGTAGACCTTCTTCAAATCCTTGCCAAGTTGTTTCCTCTCCAATTAAAGTTGAATTTCGGTGATAAGGAATTTCTCAAATTTCTAAGGCCAGAATTGAGGAAGAATACTAGTTGATATAATTAAAATTACTTTAACCTATAAGTTTAAACTTTTGGGTTAGTTGACCGTTTAACGTAATTCTAATGGTTATTTTACCACGTGCAAATATATACATTTTCAAAGAAAATAACATGCAACCTTGAGATTCATGTTAACAAGCACAAGAGTGAAGTGTGTGTTTTAAATATAAATGAAAAGGAAAACGTTCCTTTTGACACAACTATTGAGGTTAGAATCTATTGCCTTGAAATAATGAATATTTCCTACCTCTTGGAATGTGTTAGGAGAAACAACTTCTTCCAATTTGCACTCTAACTCTTCAACTGTATGCTGAAAATCCATCGCCCTGTCCGAAATTCTACTTGAAAGTGTTTCTATGGCGTCTTCTTTCAAACAAATCTGTCTCTGTAAAGGAAAACATGATCCATAAATTGAATAACATATTATTAAAAAAAATCCATTTACACAAAAACAAGATATTGATGCTTGGCTTGGAAGCATATGCAACCATGCATCATCCACACGAGAATCTTCAACCTTTTTTTTTATTTAGAATTAGAATCATCTTAAATGTAAGTAGGGATTTCGAGAATACCTCAGGCGACTCAGTTTTCTCCTTTCGAGCTGCAACTTCCCTAGGGCTACTTTCTGGATCACATGCTGATGTGTGTTCCTCACTGTACCATATCATTTCAACACCATTGAATTCTTTCGCTTTCTTTAGGTCATTATTTAGCTGAAAGACCTGACGTCGAAGTTTATCTTTCTCTATTTCCCCTTCAACCAAAGAATGGTTTAAGTCACTGCAATGATCCCTGAGCACCTCTAACTCTGTTTGTAGACATCCAATTGATATCCCATGTTCATTCTTCCAATGTCTTAATCTGTTTAACTCATTCTGAACCTTCACACCTTCTTTCAAAATCAAAGCAATGGTTGTTACCAGCTCAATTCTTTCCATGTTGTTGTTCTTACTTTCCTTCATTGACTGATTCTCTGTAGTGAGCCTTTCTAAAAACTTCTGTTCAATCTGACTTATTTCCAAATCTACTTTGTTTGAGAGTTCAAAGAGCTTTGCCTCATGTTCCTCTTTAACGGATTGAAGCTCTATACCCATAGATGCAAGTTTTGCATCTAATTGAATTTTCTGCAGTTGCAGCTCGATAGATTCTGCCACTGCTTTAGCAGCTACCTTCTCATTTGCATCAAATGCTGAGGCCATCTGCATAGAAAGTCTCCTGAGTTCCTCTTGGAGCCTCTCTGCTGTATTAGCATTCTTCCACCTTGTCTTTCTCAAGTCCTCCTCTGCCAGGATGGCTCTTTGTTCTTGCTCAACTTTGGCACGTGTCATACCTTCTAAATCAGTCACAAACTTTTCAGCCTGCTGCTCCAGTTCTTCCTCCAAGGCCTGGATATGAGCTTCAAGTTTTTTTATGGTGCACAAGGAATCAGAGGAGTCTTGGGATCTCTTCTTAAGTTCCCTAGCCAAGTTTTCTATGTGGGTTTCCAACTCTACTATGGTAGCGGAAGGTGTGGATTCTTCTTTCATGTTGAGTTTCTCCTCCAGTTCACACTGCTCCAGTTTATACGACATGCCGTGATTTTCCTGTTTCAGGATTTCATAGTCAAGTGCTAGTTGTTCCATATGCATTTCTAATTCATCCTTTTCTCTCCTGTAGAATTCTACTTCACTATAGAGGTCAATAACCTTTTGTTCCAGAAGATAGGTTTCATTTGCATTACTATGCTGCTTAACAAGCTTTTCTAATGCCTTCTGCTCTTCATCATCCTCAGATTCACACTTCGAGATAGAATTATAGAACTCTTCAGCATTCTTAGAAAGTCTTGATCTGCCAAAGAGATGAACTCTTTCGCCATTTTTCTGCTTTAACATTTCCTCTTGGTCTCGCAATGCCAGAGTCAATTCATCATTAGATTCCTGGATTTTCTGGAGTTGTAGTTGAAGATTCACATTTAACTCCTTCTCCTGGTTCAGTTCTTCCTTCAATTCTTCCAGAAGAGCCTCCATTTTCTTATCCTCCAATATCATGTTGTTTTTGGATTTGGCTTTGAGTGTCTCGCATTCCACCCTGAGTGAATCTCTCTCCTCTTTCAAAATGACAATTTCTTTTGACATATCCTGACCCCTTTTACTTTCTTTGACAATTTGCTTTCGAAGCGTCTGTAGTTCTAATTCTGATACTTCTGCCTGCCTGGAAAAGCCAACAAGCTCAGCCTTGAGCTTTTCAATCTCAGTATCAGCAACTCTTTCAGACCGCACAACTGGTCCAGACATTTCTCTGGGAGGCATATCATCTGACGATTCATCCATGCTTACTCCATGATTGGAACCAAGGGACCACATGGATTGTGATCTCTGATTCTCCTTTTTGGTGGTCGTTGAAAGAAATGTCACTGGTTTCTGAGAAAGTGATGATAAACTAACAGGTTGAAGATGGTTGTTGTTTCTCGCTCTATGTTCTCGTGGAGTATCAAGTCCAGAGCTGCTCTCAGAACTTGACAATGTAATATCAGATCCACTCGATTCTCTACAGTGACCATTCAGTTCAAAATCGTGGGGATTCTTGTTAATCTGCTCATTCTATTTACACAGAGAAAATAAAAATAACTAGTGCAGAAATAACAGTAGCCGTGGGATAACTCAATTGTTTTATCTACTCTACTGTGAATTTTGTAAAAAGAAGTTAAAGAAATAAAAGCTGGAAAACTGGTGATGAAATATCTGAAAAACAGTAAAAGAGAAAAGAGTGCTTATTATGCTAGATGGAAATGGAGT
The DNA here is from genome assembly GCA_037832605.1 of Cyclanthera cordifolia. NCBI lineage: Eukaryota > Viridiplantae > Streptophyta > Magnoliopsida > Cucurbitales > Cucurbitaceae > Cyclanthera > Cyclanthera cordifolia. The sequence goes on along the minus strand of JBBMEG010044114.1, from coordinate 9,187 downwards.
CTTACATCTATTTCACCATGGCTCAAGAATGATTTCAAGTTTGGTTCCTGGGATCTAACGCTGACATTATCAAAATCCTCTATCTCTCTGCAGGAAAATAAAAAATAAAAATAAATCATCAGGAGTAGACCAAACCCTCAGTCAAACATTGGCAAAATAATCTCTGGAAAATTTGCAAACACTAAAAAAGGAACAATACTTGTAACCATAAATTCACACCTTGGTTCAATTTTAGCCTGCGACTTCTGTATCAAAACCTATGAAAGAACAGAAGCAAAAGTATTACCAACACTGGATGATAAAACTTCAGTGCTCAACAGAAAAAAAATTGAAAATGCTCACGTGCAAAACTGCATCAGAATTTGAGTTCTTTAGGGGAAGAGAAACAGTAGAAGATTTTGTGGCATCGACAAAATCAGCTATGTTGATAGAAACCTCCCCAAACACCCTGGATTTCGTCCGTCCCTACATGAATACCATAACAAAAACTGCACATATAGTCTACATTTCAATTGAATTAACAACAAATAATAAAATCTAGAACTACCATACATACCACTGAGACTATGAAGTAATAGATTTTCTCATTGATTTTCCCAGATCTTAAGTCTCGCACGAACTTGACTGTTTCATAAACTGGATTTTCCCATTTGCAACATCCATCACAGACTGTGCCTTTATCCAATCTTGCGGTTGCCTTTCCCACATCTCCAGGAACCACAGATAGCGTTAATACATCCACCACTGACTGAGATACCTGAAATTAAATTATATTTACAATCTTCACTATCCGGCCAATTAGCAAAACGCCCAGCCAAACAATCTTGCTCTGTTTGCAGTGAAGAAAACAAAAATTATGAAGGTTCACGGGTATGGATGCATTAATCTGTTTCTATTCTGTCCACTCAAATCGCCAGAAAAGTCTCAAAACCATTAATGCACTATGTTCTCAGCTCTATGCGTACGCGACATCAACAACTCAAATACTGTTAAGGTGTGGAGTTCAAAACCCACGTTTGGGATGATTTTTTCCTATCGTTGTTGTCGCTTATAAATTTAGATTCGTTTAACATTTCCAAATTGTTGATTCTGTAATTTGATTTAGACTCTGAAATTGATCATAGAAAATGCTTGAATTGGCATTTCGACTATATTAGCCAATCAATATACTACTCTCATTTCGTACAATCTTTTCAGATAAATTCAAGTAACACTTCGAATTCAAATTCACAAACTCAATCTAAAACCAGCTATATACAATCGAACACCAAACAAGAACTTCCAAAATCAAGGTCTAGCGCTGGCCAAAATTGAGAGCAATCGATAATCTAAAACGCACCTTAGTGATAGAAAACTGCAACTTAAACTCCGCTTTCACTTTATTCTTCTCGCTCCTCCATTTCGCCGACTTGAACATCTCTGCCTATCTCCGGCAAAGATTCCGCCGGCTACCGCTTCAGAGCAGAAATTCAAGTGGTGGCCGTGATTTCATTGCTGCAACAGAATGAGCAATTAAGCAAGCGATTAACACAGTAGATCAAAATGCAAGGGAGCTGTAATCAGAGAAGGAGAAGAACGGCATTGAAATTCACATTATAAAAGCTTAAGCAAGAACCTGAAATTCAACAAAGATGGAATGAGATTATGAATGGCATGAAGAAATTGGGAGATCTCAAGGATTCTCTCACTGTCTTATTTGGGGGAAAATAAATTAAAGTGGTAAAAGAAAAAGGAAAGGCTGCTGACTGATATATTTCTATTTTATTATCTAAAAGGTGAAGTAAATGATTAATTGAATAAAAAAATCAAGTATTTATTTCAGGCTTGGTCTGTCTTCGAATCTAAGGATGTTTGTACGAGTTTTTCGATGAGTATTATACATTACTATTTACTAATTATTCTTTAAAAAATTATATTAAAAAAAAAACTTTTTATTTTAATTACTTCTAAATCATCCAAATAAATTGAGAAGACTAATTTTAATTAATCTTAAAAATTACAACCAAACAATCGAGAAGACTCATACCATTAATCGAGTGAATCGAACTCGTGATGTGATGCTTAACTGAGTTACTTCTAAACAATGAAACAAATGTGCCACCAACCATTTGATTCAATGTTGATTTTGTCTGAAGTACTAAATAGATTGAATTTGGGTGATTTGTTGGAGAGGGGATTCATCCACCTAGTTTGCCTCTGTTGTGAGTGTGGCCGAGTAAATGTGTTTTTAGATGGTGAATATAATTGTTTTCATTTTATTAAAAAAAAGATTGAACTTAATTTTTAAGCCAACATTTGATTTGATTTTTGTTTATAGAAATCTAAATCTACCTTTATTATTCTAAGACATGTTTTTAATTATTTTTGATAACTAGGTGACGTATTGATTTGTTGTTTAATAATTATTCAGTTCAACTTTATATTATTTATTTTTCTTTAAAATTTACTTACACAATGTATAATACAAGAATTCAGGTAACAAAGACAATTATTTAATAAAGCAATATAAAACAATAATAAAGATATATGCATATATAATCTAACTATAAATTGAATGTAGAAAATGACACATATTATAATTAGAATGGCCACTTTTTCATTAGTAATAAAATAACCTATTAAATTTATTTGTCCGTTTCTATTTAAAAATATCATAGGATTCCTTTTAGTTGAAAATGATTAGGAGAGCCCTACTTTCCTTCCCTTGTCCCATGCTCAACCGTATATTTCTTCCTTTAATTTCACCTTTGTCATTTTCTTTTGACCTTATATAAAAACAAACATATCATTTATTCACAAACTAACATATTAACTTGGTTTAATAATGCAAAGTACATCCAACCAACTATAAAGTCAGTGTAACGTCTCCTAGATCAAGGTCTTGGAATTCGAATTTGGTCTTTTTAGACGTCGACATTCTCCTGCATTTTTTAAGACTGAGACACGTCACCTATTAACATTTACCACTTTTAAGAGTGAAGACTATCTTCATAGATCTACATGAGTTCTTTCGATAAATTTTTATGACTGAACCACCGAAAAGAAAGGTGTACATTATTGGTATGATTAGTACAAATTAATACTTTTAAACTTTTCTTAACCATATTTGAATGTGAACTCGATTAATTCATGTACCCTTCTAACCACAAGCGTTACAGTTAGAGATTGAATTTTTGTAGTAAAAAAATGTGAATTCAAACCAGCAAGGGGATGAAGTTAAAAAGAATCACTATTAAGTAGGGCTTGTTTTAACCTGAAAATTAAACCTAAACTTTGAGATAGTAATTAATATTTATTAAATACATTATCATTTTATAACATACTAATCTTTCATTTATCATTTTATAAGTATTAACAAAGTTTTGGCTTTTGAGTACAAAGCATAACAAAAATTTACCGAAAACAAAAAGAGTCCATTTTAGGGGCAACAATAAAGGCACAACAAGCTCAACTTGATAAGTATTTTGTAATGAAGGACACTCATATCCATCCATACTACCATACTATTATCTTGAGTTACCTTATTAAAATGATTAATAAAAATTGACAATAAGAACCAAGTTATTATTATCTTGTTTGTAATAAAAAAAAGGTAATTTATAAATTTGGTCTCTCGAGTTTTGAGAAATTAGAGTTTAATTTATAGATTTAAAAATATAAATTTTAGTTCCTATAATTTAGAAAAATATAAAATTAAGTCATACAGTTTGGAGAAATATAGAATTTAGTCTCTATGATTTGGAGAAATATAGAATTTAGTTTCTATGATTTAATCAAACCTAAGAACTAGTCTGTGTTATTAATAGATCGTCAACAAATTAAGTTTGTAGAAGTAATTTCTGATGTAGGAATAATGTGTTCTTTTGTCTAATCAATTACTTATTTCACATCATCATCATTAAACAAGTAAATAACTAGTTTTTACATATTTTAGTGATCAACAATTACGAACAACATAGACTATAGTTTAGAATTCATCAAACTGTGAAAACCATAAAAATTAAATTGTAGATTTCTCAAAATTATGTAAACTAAAATTTAGATTTTAAATGTTAAGAGTAAATTCTAATTTTCTTAAGAACCAAAATTTTAATTTTATCCTAAAAAAACGTATAAATCATGGGTAAATTATAAATTTAGTACCTATGGTTTCATGAAAGCTAGAATTTAGTCTATATAATTTCAAAATCTAGACTTTAGTCCATATGATTTGGAAAAACCTACAATTTAGTCTCAACGGTTTGAAAAATTAGAATTTAGTCCCTAAAGTTTGATAAAATCTAAAAAATAGTCCATTATTCGTAGTTGTTGGTGAATAAAATACGTAAAAATTAGTTATGATTGTGTTTCATGATGAGGGTGTGAGATGAGTAATTAACTAGATAAAAAACATAAATCATACATTACATTTACATACTTAATTCGCCTACGATTACAAATAACATTAACTATTTTTTTTAAATTTTATCAAATTATATAGACTAAATTCTATTTCTTCAAACCATATAGACTAAATTCGATATTTTTCTATAGCATAAGAACTAAATTTTATATTTTTCCAAACCATAAATACTAAAATCTAGATTTCCAAACTATAAAAACTAAACTATAATTCTCATAAAATAATAAATACCAAATTTATAATTTACCACTAAATCAAATACCAACAACAAAAAGTTTAAAGATAGTCATGAGAGGAGCGTGAGCAAAAGGTCAGCGTTGTACATTAGAAGAAGTCCACATGAGCCTCGCCACGCTGGCAAGAGCTACACGTCAGCTGGTATTCACGGACGTTCCTCCAATTTTGTAATTTACACGTCACCATCAAAACCATGTTTTATTTTTAGAAAACTTATAATACTGGTCACAAATTAATTATTAATATAATCACAACACAACTAAATATAATCATTATATTTATCAGTATTACATTTTCTATCGAAAAAATTGATAGTACAATCGTTTGATTATTTAATGTTAATTTAATTCAATATCAGTATCACGAGTTTCATCCTTAAAAATTATGTTAAAAAAAATCTTAAACTTGGAATCGAGACGAGAAATGCATTGTCGAAAAAGAAAAAATCAACTTATGACGTTAGAATTTAACATCTTAGAAAATATAAGAGTTACATGGAAGTCAAAAGGCATAATATTGTAACAATAAGCGTACAAAAACTAGAGAAGGTTTATATTTGTGAGACAAAATCTAAATTTGGTAATGGAATAATTAATGCAAAAGGGTCCTACCAGTAAGTTCACGATGTCAATTTATTAAAATTAATTGGACCCTATGCCTATATAATTGTACCATATATATATATATATATAGAAGTGCAAGACCATGCCTATTTGTCACACTATTGTAAACTTTACAATTTTTTCATCTCTTCACACTTATCATAAAAAATGTTAGTAATGTAAATTCATTTACATTTAATAAGATTTTGAGATGTCCATGAGGCGCAGACGGACAATAGTTTCCTCACCGTCGTTCCCCACCGAACACAACTATGTTCTTCAACAAAGTTCATCATTTTTTGTAGAGATCGGGCAGGGTTCTCTCAATATTTTTTTAAATTTTAATTTTTACGTAAATAATTTTAATGATATTTTAAATATTTGTTTTTTCATGAAAAATTATATATTAATTCTTAATTTGACAGTTAAAAGAAAAATATTCATTTAAATAAATATTTTGAAAAAAATTCTAATTAAAGATTAAATTGGTAAAAAAAAATTACTGAAAGATTGGTGGTGCACTGGTTACATTGTTTTGTGTTAATCCAGTTAAATTGAGAGTAGTATTTCCCTCTATATAATAAAAAATATATATAAACCATTGGAGATCATGTGGAATTCCATTTATCATATTGTGAAAGAATACAATTTTAAGCTTTATAAGAGTCGAGATTGATTGTCATAGTGAGCATAGCTTAGCTGACATTATATATTGCTTCATGCTGATAATCACCTGTAAACTCTTATTACTGATTCAAATATGATGGTAGTAGAGTTCAATTCTTTTCGCAGCCACACAAAATTCAACCAATTTCATATCTAATAGATTTTCTTTTTTTTAATAGAAAATAGATTATTAAAAATTTAGGACTTATTTAATACTTTTAAAGTTAGTTGAGACCTATGATGCGCAATATTGAAAGTTCAAACATCATTATAAGTTTATTTAAATTTATTTAGTGATCAAGAATGGATATAAAATTAAGAGGCTATGAATCTAAATATTCATTTATTTAAAATTTTATTTCTTATATATAGAATTGTTAATTTTGACATGTAAATAGTATAGGTCAAACATTATACCTTGCGAAAAATATTTGAAATATGTATAACTATTCGAAAGGCTCACATAAACAATATTGTGTTCAAATAAACGGTTTTTAAAATTTTAAAAGTTCATCGAGCACAAATATTTGAAGGTTAGAAACATAAATTGTAATTTAACCTACACCATTAGTGAACCAATTTTATATTAGAATAAACATATTTAGTAAAAGACATAGAATATGTTTGACTAGAGCGAAAAAAGAAAAAAATAAAATAAAATTATCTATTGATAAAATATTATTTATCGAAAAAATCAGTATTGATTTTAGCTGTTTTTTATGTTTATGGTACATGAGATCATGGTCTACCTATAAATAATGTCTCTCCAATTTCTTTTTTGAATAGAAAATTAAATTCTCCAATTTCTTATGAGGGGCCCATTTTAATAATTTCCATTATAAAATTATACCCTCCACCACCAACAGTGTTTGGTAATAGTTTTTAAATTGTATATCAAATTAATATTTACACAATCTATTTTAAAAAAAAACGAATTTTTGGTTGTAATCATTATTTTTAAATATTTTAAATAAATTTTCATTCTAAAACAATAATATTTGAATCAAAACAAGTTTTTGTCTGTTATCATACTTGTAAATATTTAAATAAATTTTCATTCTAACTATTCTTAAAAACTACATCCAAAGGTTCTGACGTCTAATCATTACTTTTGAAGACTTAAAATAATTCATTATTCTAAATATTCTTAATAAATCCATCTAAATAAGTTGGTTAGTGCAATCATTACTTTTAAATACTCAAAATAAATCTTCATTCTAAATATTAATTCTAAATACTTTTAAAATTTCAATCATAACATTCTTACAAGTGATAAATTATCTAACATTTTGAGATATACATGTTTTGGTGTTCTGATTTTTTTTTTTTTTTTTTATCATACCTTAAAATTCATAAAAGAAATATTTAGGTTACATGACCCATCTCTATGGTTTAATATAAACCACCTCTTTTTTCATTTGAACTCTAAAAAATAAAAAATAAAAAATAGAAAATAAAATACGAGTTATAATAAATAATTGACATTATTATTAATGTCATGCCAAGACATGACCTAAATATTTCTCAATTCATAATCTATCTACCTACAATTTTGTAGATTTTTTTTTTCTTTCAAATTTGTAGGTTATTAATATTTTACCTCTCGATTAATATTATAGTATTCCAAAATTTGACCTCGCACAAAATTAATAAATCACGGACCATTTTCTACTTTCTCTATATATAGTACCCCATCTACCTATTTTATTAGTAATTTACATCCATTTTATTTCACTAAACACATGTACATATATTTCTATGTTT
>JBBMEG010044103.1:0-18363 GCA_037832605.1 Cyclanthera cordifolia | reverse complement strand
TATTCTAGTCAAATCCTATGTATTATTAAATTCAAAAAAATGGAAATGGATATGGTTGCAATTAAATTACTTTTTTGCCATGAATGTAAATGGGTTTATCCATGTGGCTATGGATACAAATAACCCAAAAAAAAATCACAATTTAACTCTTTAGTCATAAATAGCAAAATTTCCTACCTATATATTAAATTAGGTATTTATGAAAATGTTTTAACAGTAGTATTATTAATTTTCCTGTATTAACGGCCACGTGCCGGTAGAGTCGGATAGTCCTTGTCGCACGTGGTCGTTTTACGAATTTAGCAATTTTCAAAATCCAGTCACGATCTCAATGACCCGAATCTCTTTCCAAATCCAAGGGCTCATATTGCACGAGGCCACGAGCCTTATGTATATATATATATATATAATTTTGTAGGGTTGAAAAATAATATTTGATTTTAAAATTCGAATAAAAAGGCGTGCTTCTCTTTATTATTATTATTATTTATTTATTTTTTTAATGTTGGTTTGATATTAAAGAGAGTGAAATTGTGTCGTCCTTTAATTTGTGTGGATTGATTTGTAGTGTTGAATTTGTGAAATGGAGAGAGATTTCTTAGGTTTGAAGTCCAAGAATGTGGCCATGGCGTCGACTCAACCCTTTAATTATTCAGATGCTTCAATAAATTCATGTATGTTTATTTATTTATTTATTTATTTATTTACGTCATTCTTCCATCTCCTTCTTCATTCTAGGGTTTCTATGTTTCCATTTCTATGATTTTTTTTGAATTTTGTTTCATGGATGACTGTCTACATATTTGGATTTCTCTGTTTGGGCTATTTTTTATTTTTTTTAAAATGAAATTACTTTTAATAAACAGAAAAAAAAACCCCCAAGTGAAGAGTATGAAAGGAAATTATAGTGTGAAAAACAGGTTAAATTGTTATTTTTGTTTCTTATATTTTAAAATATCATTAAAAAAGTCTAATTTTTTATTTTTAATTCATTAACAATTAGAAATGACAAAGCTCAAGCATAAATATAAACTAAAATTAATATTTTAAAATTAATTGTCCCAAGTAAAACAAATATGAATGCTTGAGCTTAAATATAATTTGTGACAATAGTTTGTAGTCTAAAGATCAATATTATAAATGATTGAATAATAAATTTGATGTAAAATTTAATAAATGATTTAAAATAAAATTTGGTAGAGCATTTCATGAATATGTTTGAGCTGCTGTTTATTATAATTTTATGTAAATAAGTTTGGAAATTTCATTTTCAATGTGCATCAAAAATATTTTAATAAACTTTAATGTATAAACTTTTTTACAGAGAGAAGTTTTTTATTTTTTAATAAACAAGTCAGTAGGGACTTGAAAAAAAGAATTAACAATAAATTAACAATATGATCAAATTTAAGCTTTGAACTAAAATGGGATATTAAAAGATATGGGGATGAAATTGAACAATTATGGATTGAAATTTGATTTGGCAGCATTGATGGGTGGTTCAAGCATGCAATGGTCATTCCCAAACAAAGCTTCTGTTCTTCCACAATTGCTCTCTTTCAAGGCTTCTCAAGATGAAAACCATACTGTAATTCATCTTCATTTTTGTTCTTCAATAATGGTTTGGATTCTGTTCATTGAATTCTCTCTTTTGTTTTGTACAAGGCTGGAGCCCCGTATGCAATGCCGGTCTACCCGAGCCATGACGCCGAGGCGAACCGTCCAAGCAATGCAGTTCCAGTAGTGTTTCAATCTCAGTTGGTTTCTCCTGGCCAACCCATGGTTGGTTCCAATGCTAACTTGCAGCCATTTGGTGGGGTTCCAATTGCAACCTCCATTCCCGCTTCTTTCACGAGCTCTACCGTCGATAGCACTGCACTAAGGTAGTACTCGTGTTTTCGGGATATAGAACTGCGAGAGATGTCAATGCCTAATAATTGTATTAAAAATTGAAGGCTTGCTTTACATTTTTAGGAATGCTTCGAAACGTCCGGGTTCGTCGACGCAGCTGACGATGTTCTATGCAGGATCTGTGTGTGTTTATAATGATATATCTCCTGAGAAGGTATTTGTTCTTTTGAAAAGCTTTAATTTTTTTGTTTGGGGTTGAAAAGAAGTTGTTTGATGTTTTATTAATGTTCAGGCTCAGGCTATTATGCTTCTGGCTGGCAGTGGTGGACTGGCTCAAACACATAACAACATGGAGTCACCCGCGGTTAAAAAACCGACACAAACCCCGACATCGCATCCAAACAACTCCGAACCACATAAGGATACCCGTTCTGTTTTTCCGATCTCACCGATTGCCCCGAAATTTGTACCTGCAGGTATAAAGCCCCACTTCACTCTACTCTAGTGCATAAGAGATGACATTTTAGCAATCAAAATGTTCAAATTCCTCTTGTTATCTCCTCTTGCAGCTGTGCCACAGGCACGACAGGCATCGTTGGCTCGATTTCTAGAAAAGCGCAAGGAACGGTGAGACTTCGACCTAATTCTTCTTTTTTGAGTTTAATGCAGAAGATTAGAATATATAACCTCTTGGTTATCAGGTTATATATCATGTCAGGTGAACTCGTCTGTTTCGACTCGAAATCTCATTAGCTCTTTCTTATGTTGTATTAGGACAAATGCGTACCCCTACAACATTGGAAAGAAAGCATCAGACGGCTCATCCACAACCTTAGATCTGATGGCTTGATGTTTCATTTCGCTATCGAGATACGAAAATCGGTTTGTCCACCATATTAGAAAAGCTTTTTTAATGTGAAAAGGGTAGTTAATTTCTGGTTTATTAGAGAACCCTGTGAACAATATGTAAACTTAAGTTGTTTCATAGTTATGTAAAATATTGCATTTTTATACCCAAAGAGACAAAAAAAAAAGGGAATTATATAAATTTGTATTGAAATGATGTAAAACTATTCTGAATGATTTATGCATTGTTGTTTCTTCAAGTTGCAAATGTGGATAGAGAATCAACTTGAAAATATTTCTAATATAATTTGGACCCACTGATCACATGCTGGGAAAATTTTGGAACTGTTCTTCAATCTTTCTATTTTCACTTTGTCTTGCATGTTATTTTAAAATTCAAATGAGAAATAATTGAATGAGGAAAGAAGTGAGAAACCCCACAAGAAAAGAACATTCAACCAAACATGGAACACTTGCTGTTTTTTTTTTTTTTTGTTGAGCTGAGAGTTCACATGGTACATTCAAAACATTTGTCACTAACTGATGTTTCTATTTTGGTTAAATTATTAAATTAGTCTCTATGATTTAAAAGAAAATTTGAAATATAGTATTTATAGTTAATGTTGCATGAAATATTTATGTCATAATATTTTTAAAACCATAAGAATTTCTTGGAGTAAAGTCTTTAGTGCATAACTTTAACTAGAAAAACTTGCCCCTTGCATTGATTTTGAAAAAGAAAACATTTCAACCTTTATTTCTATTCAAAGCTATGGCATTCTTCACTTTCTCTCATTCTTGGAGTAAAATCTAAGAACCACATAGAAGAACAGCCTATAAAGTATCCCCCAAGCTAGCAGTATAGCAATGTCATACCAGATATTTTCCATACTAATGTCCATCGAGAACAGGACGTCTTCGCCGATCAGCAAGCAGCTCGGTTGCAAATCCGTCGAAACATTGTGCAGCTTGCTAAACCGAACGTCTCCCATCGGACCGGGCGACAGATCGTTGGGATCTCCTTGGTAGCATCGTGTACCTTTGAACTCGTTGATCAGCAATGATTCGAACGGATACTTGATTGCAGAGATGTAATGAAGCCACCTCCAATATATTGGTATTTGATTTCTTTTTAAAAAGAATCCACAAGTTAGAAAGAAAATGGCTGTGGTGGCTATTACAATTGCATAGCCTGTGATGTAACTTGGTACCAATGCACTCACTAGCATAACATATGCATTTGTTGTGATGAGTGAAGAAAAGAGTGTGATCCAAAAGTAGAAAAGATTGCTTTTCAAGTGAAGCCAAAATTGTGTTATGGCAGCAAATGTGAAGCCTTGGATAGCGAAAAACGGGAGGTAAACGATGAGGGATGAGACGACGTATGAGGAAGCTCGATACGCGTTGTGAGACGTCTCTCTGATGAAGATGAATCTTTCTTGAATGAATGTCGGTACGGCGTCGTTCGATGAAAAGAAAACGAGACAAACTGCAAAGATGTAGAAGTTGAGAAGTCTGTTGATGTCTTTAAATGTAGCATGGCCTAGGTTTTTGAACATGGTGGAGAGAATGATTGCCATTACTGCCAATACAATCTCGCGAGACAAAAACAATTCCGGGGTGCGGATTACGTTGAGTGTCGTTCGCCATGATAGCACGACGACCTCGCGGAGCCAAGGATTTGCGTATTTCGGACCATGGTCGGGCTCGTCGAGAACTTCTTCGTTGCCCAACTCTTCGAATGAAGGTAAATGAGAATCCATTGACATGCTGAAGACAGATGGTATTTTTGGTTGAGTATTGGTTTGATGAAATGATGGATATTGACTTGAAACTACACTTGTTCTAACTCCTGATATAGGCGTTTGTCCTGGCGTTCGTGCCGGGGTCCACGACGGTCGTCGACGCGGTGTTCCTTTAACGCCATTATAGACCCAATTAGATAAATCTTTGTAAAATTGAGCTGCTAAAGGAGGGTTGAAAACACCACTACTTTTGTTCATGGGAGTTCTAGCAGATTTGCGTTCAAGTGATTTATCGAAGTCATCATCCTCATACTCATCATATTCATAAGCAGAATTAAATTGGCTTGAATTTGGCCCTGATGTCATCGAGAATGCTTCGCTTCGGAGGTTTAGAAACTTCGGTCCGGGTCCCGGTGTCTTTTTGTAAGTTTCTCGAGGCGTTTTCGCAACCGGGGTCTTTGCGACTTGATCGGGTTTGATCCCGTGTCGCTGGTATAGAACAAGCGGCTCCAACCCCACATTTGATTCATCATATTCCTTGATCACATCTAATAAATACTCGATGCTATTTTCGCTATCCGGTACTGGCCTTCCGAATCCGGTGAGATGAGCAGAAAGGTTTAATGGACTTCCAACATATATCAATCTTCCCCTGTAATCACATTTCAATCATGATTAAGAATCAGTCCTATCGTACTTCTATCGAATGAAAAAAGGCAAAAAATGTCGTGTACCTAGCAAGAACAGTTATGCGATCGAGTAGTAGTTGAATTCGGTAAGACGGTTGATGAATGGTCATCAAGACAGTGCTACCGTTTCGAGCGATCTCTTTCACCTTATCCACTACACTGAAAGCACTGGTCGAATCAAGCCCTGAGGTTGGCTCGTCCAAAAACAAGAGAGATGGTTTGTGGATGATGTCGATTCCTATCGACACCCTTCTTCTTTCACCTCCCGAAACTCCCCGTCTCCCTTCATCGCCTATATATGTATGCATTGCACTCTACACAATGGAGAAAATCAAAAGGTTAGAATGCCATTTTAGTCCCTAGATATTGAGTTTGGTTACATTTTGGTCCCTAAACTTTCAAAAGTTCAATTTTAGTCCAAACTTTTAAGTTTCTTCCGTTTTGATCCTTAGACTTTCAAAGTCCAATTGTAGTCCATGTACTTTCGAAAAAAAAAAAACTTTTTAATCCCTAAAATTTTAAAGTTTAAAACTAGTCCCTATAATAAATTTAAAGTTATATTTTTTTTAATTGGTTCAATCATGTCAATAATTTTAATAATAAATAAAGAAAATGGGAAGCAGATGGTTAATTCTAAAATAAAATTGTAACACAAAATTTCAAATGAGAATCAAATTTCATTTATTTTTAAAGTTTATAGACTAAAATTGATCATTTGAAAGTACACGGACCAAAATGAAACAAACTTGAAAGTCTACGAATCAACATAAAACAAACTTCAAAGTGCAGGGACTAAAGTTGAACTTTTGAAAGTTTAGAGACCAAAATGATATTTAAATCAAATTAAAACAACTTGTCGTCGAGGAGTGAAGGGAGAAGAGATGTAACATGTAAGTATGAAAAATGGTTACATACCTGTAAACCTAGTTGATCAATGAGCTCATAAACTCTGTTCTTCTTCTCATCTCTAGAAATAGAGGATGGAAGCCTAACTTCAGCTGCAAACATGAATGTCTCAAAAACAGTTAACATTGGGAAGAGTTGATCATCTTGCATAACATAAGATGAAACCATCTTCATGTAACTTGCGGTCACCGGCTTTCCATCGACTCGAACCGATCCTTCGAGGCTTCCTTTTGCCATCCGACCAGCCAACGCATCGAGAAAGGTCGATTTCCCAGCACCACTCGGCCCCAAGATGGCCATGATTTCGCCTCGCATCGCTTGTCCTGAGATGTCATTCAAAAGATAGGCTTCTCTCTTGATCCAAACACCATCTTTTTTGTACTTCTTTAGGACACTATACGACAAGTTGTAGAACTCCAAGCCCTGTCCCGACGACGGCTTAGCTTGTAGCTGCTGCGGTGGGGGAGGGACGACGACCTTGTCGATGTCGAGAAGGGTCTCGAGGCTTCGGTTTTTCCCTCTCCGACCGTCTACTGCCATCGCTGTGACTAGCTGCAATGGGTTCTTGGATGGAGTTAGAAAAAGCTATAAGAAGGGAAAGAAATTTGGACATAATGGAAGGAATTGAGGGGAGAAGTTAACAAGGAATATGCTTGTTTTTCTCTTTCAAATATTTGTTTTTGTCACTATTTGTCTTTGGTAATTCCAATAATATTCATGTTTCTCCATCATTGAAAGCTTGTGGGGATAATACCAAGAATACAACATATGAATATTTCCATAAATAGTTCCCAAAATCATGCTTTTATCTTCTTCAAATTTTGTCCCATAAAATTGGAGCATCAATTCAAAAAAAAGCAGAAGAAATAGGAAAAAATTGACAGCTGTGGGATTTAAACCCACGCCCTTTCGGACCAGAGCCTAAATCTGGCGCCTTAGACCACTCGGCCAAACTGTCCTTGACTTTTAGGGTTCGAAAATTTAATTATTTCTTTACTAATAACTCTTGAAAATGTCTAGTTTTGTTTTTTTAGGGTATATGAATCGGGGACAAGGGATTCACCCGTGATCTCATGGTTCTTGAGCATACTCTAAAGAGTGTTTGCATATATATATATATATATTAAAAACAAAAATTTGGTGTAGAGCACATTTGAAAAGTATTTGTCGATAGCAGAAAATTTGGGCTGCTCAATGAAAATGACCAAAAAGCCCACGCAGGCCTGCCCAAGACAAAACACATTTGAGGCCCGCCCATATTCATTATCTTTCTATCGAAAATCTTGTTGTCTATCACTCACTACAACAATTATCTATCACCCACTTTAATCATATCTATCATTTTATATACACAATTCCATTTTCCGATCTATACAATTCGACGTTTCCACTTCTTTTTATAAAATTTCATTTTTTTTTTTTCAAAAATCATTTTATTTACATTTTTCTTCTCTCTTCAAAGCTCTTTCGACCCTCCTTTCAAACAATTTCGTTTTCTCTTATTCAGTTTGATTCTCTTGATCGTTGAACAATATAATCAAACAATGAAAACAATATGCCACCCACATTTTCGATCATGAATACAAAATTTAAAACATTATATGTCCCTACTTTGGCATATGTTTTATAAATTTTGATTTTGTATTTAATAGATTTTTGCCAACACCATTCTTTTTTTTTTTTTTTAATCCTTTGGCCAGCTCATTTCGATCATGTTCTTATCAAAAATCTTAATTAAATAGCACATTCATAGTGCGAAGTTAATGATAAATTCATAGATCAACAACAAGTTTCTTTAATTAGAAGTACAATTTACTAAAATCACAATCATATATAATAATATTAATTAAAAAAAGGGCTAATCGATAAATAATTTGCAATTCATGTCCTTAACGCTGGTTCGATGAAAATATCCTGGCGGGGCATGTAGACAATTTCCAAGTACTCGAGGGACTAAACATAAAATAAAATGACACTGTAACCGTCTTGCAAAACGGTTGTGGCAATGGCCCGAAAAAGAAGAATCCGCTGTTCTGAATCTGAACCCACCCTATAAATACCACTCATCACAATCGAAAACTCTTCATCTTCTCTCAATTTCTCTCGATCCGAGAAACCAGACCTTCAAATCGCCGGAAAAAATGGCGTCGTGGAGATTCCTCGCGTTCCTTCTCTTGATTTCTTCTCAGATTTTCCTCGGATTCTCTCGAGATCTCAGTAACTTCTTCCAAAGAACTGATTCGATCGTCGATCCTCCAGGCGAAATTCCGCCGTGTTTGCAGAAGATTCTTCCGTGTCGACTGTTCATCAAGGCACCGGGAACTCCGTCGCCGATGTGCTGTTTGCCGTTGAAGCAGATTCTGGCCAACGATCAGGAGTGCCTCTGCTCGTTCTTCAGCAATGTGGAAATGTTGAAGGCTCTGAATGTTACTCAGAGTGAAGTGTTGAAGCTTCCCAAGGCTTGCGGTGAGGACGTTGATGTATCTGCGTGCAACCGTGGTAAACTATAATTTCTCCCTTATTTTTCAATTTTTGTTAATTGATTTCTGATCATTTTGAAGAATGTTTTTCATAATCATTTCAAATTTCCAGCCAAAGCGAGCTCACCATCACCAATCCCTTCAACGGAGGCTCCTCCTCCACCCGCTAAACCTTCCAATGGTAATTTTCCGTCATATTTTTTTTTTTTAGATTATTTATTAGTTTGTGATTCTTCGGATGTGATTTGTTAACTAATCTTGTTACATTTGTCTCTAATTTCGAGTGTTTTCTTGCTGAACTTTTTAATTAATTATTAGTTGATTTGTGGCTCTGATTGTATATATTACGGTGAGCTTTGAATAGATTATTAGGAAAGAAAAATTATTGCATGCTGACCGAACAGGGTCATGCCACTTTTTATAGGTTTCTGCACATGATACTATTAAATAAAAAATGTGTGGTGTCCAAAGGAGGAATTGCATGCCATAGCCCCCATTGCGAAATTAGTGACTAAACTTAAAAAAATAGTTTGATTATGATTTATATCTTCGTATTAGGTTTTATTGTTCGAGTTTAATTATGTGTAATATTAAGTTTGCATTCTATCTATTCAATATTCTCTATTCTTTACACAATATCCTAATTTTTTGTATTTTGTCTTTCGTTTCAATTTGATTGCAGCCATAACAAATTGCTTTATCTTTGTGCAATTTAACATTATGTTGAGTGTTCTAATTATTTAGATCGAAATGAGATTACAACAACTGAATAATTATATGAATAATTTGATTCATTAACAAAATCCCAATGTTGGAAAATTCTATCTGTTTTTACATTCACTTCAAAATCAAAATTCATTACCAGCGATGTGCTGATTTGTTAATTAAAATATTTCAAAATCAATTCAGGTTCTTCTCCAAGCAAACCTACCAGCAGCTCAAGCAGAACTTATGGAATAGGCTGTGGCTTGGCAGTGGTTTCTTCATTTGTGGTTCTTCTTCTTTCAACATTCTAAGTTTTTTTCTTCATTTTAATTGAGTCTTATTATCTTTATATATATTTAGAGCCAATGTTGTTTGTAAGAGCAGCAATTTTCATTTTGGCATATTTATATGAGTTATGAATCATAAATTGATATTTTTTTTATACTCTCTCTTTTGGGTACTGTTATCTTTAAGTATCGTAAGAAATGATGCATTATTCTTTTACAATAACACTTCAATTTCAACCGTGAAGAAGATTATGTGAGCTACACGATATAATATAAATTCATGGTAGCAAAAGATATTTTATTTAAATGGTTTAATTGTAACAAAATTTATATATAGAATTCATTTATAACAACTTTATGAAACTCTCGTTTGAATATGGTTGTTTTACATGTATTACTTTTTTTTTTAGACAGTATGAATATTTACTATAATATAATTGTTTTCTTTTTCATTTATAAATTATTTCTCATGATATTTATCACTTACTCTTGTATTTATTTTGTTGACATTTTTTGGTAGTAAAATATGTAGAGAAGTTGGCCCTCGGTACTTTCAGATGAAAAAGTGAACTGAGACAAGCATGCACTTCTTTTGCTGGAACATATTTATCTCTTTTAAAAACGAAAAATAAATAAAAAAAGAAAAATAAACCCTTCTTTACAAATATTTTGAAGTTGGGGCGTGAAGCACTGAAGTTGGATAAAAAACAACCAACCTACATATGAATTAATTTTCTACAAATTTTCTTAACAAACAAATATTGTACGAATGATAAGATTGCTCTGATACTTTTTGTCTTAAGTGTGTAAGAACCAATTTACACACGACTCAACTACCTTCCTGGAATATAGTGTTTGAGATTACAATATTTTTATCTCAATTTTTTTAAAGAAATTAATTTTGAATCATCAATTTTTTGATGTTTATGACATTTTGGACAACTATGTCATTCTATGATGATTGAAGCTCAAGGCATTCACAAATATAAAAAGAAAATATCCACCATTATCCAGAAAAAAAGAAACCAATATATATCAATCACATTCAGATTAGCTCTCCGACCCATCAACAGTCATCTTCAATCAAGAGCCAAAATTGTTTGGGATGTGTAACATCTCAACTAAGAAAACTAACTCAACAAAGACAAACGTCCGACGGTTGAAATCTTCAAGAAGGCTAACCTGGAGTCGTCTGTCTTGGCAGTAATCAAGAATTTGATATTCCTAAGAGTCAACGAATTTGCATGGTTACTCCAGGTATACTGAAGCAAAGTTTCAATTTCCGACGAAACGAATTAGAGATAGCTAGTTGGACTGAACATATTAAATAACAAAACAATCCATTTTTGAGTTCAGGGTTAGTATTTTTAATTAATCAAGAAACCCTACAAAAAGTCCAACGCGTTAGGGCTTCACTGGAACGCACGCGCCTAGAGACCACCTTTTTAAATGCACCTCGCTTCGGGTAGGCGTCTTCTAAAACACTGCTATATTGAGCAAAAACCTGAGAAAAACAATGTTCATGGTTATATTCCTTTAATATGAACATGGTAATGCCAATGTACACCTTCAAAATCAGACTACATTTGTGTGTTTTTTGTGTTCATGAAGATTATCTAACCTAACTTAGAGCCTATAACAACATATATATCAAATTTCGAATTTACATGGGTGATATATCATTAATATAGTCACTCCACAACTCAGTTGCAATTTCATCCCGCAACTGAGATCTAATTTCTAGTTCTTGTGTTTCAAAAGCAACGTTCACAGTTGCAGTCTCATTGTGTGCCCTCAGCGGTTCTGCTGCCACTTGAGGCAATGAATCCTCCATATGGGGAACATTGTCTTGTTCGTACGATCTGAAGAGCCAATCGTCGGGGTTCTCCTTCCGAATGAAATTGTGAATTGCACATGTCGCAACGACCAACTTAACCTGTGTCGGTAATGGGTAAGGAGGAGCTAACATTAGTATGGGGAAGCGCGCCTTTAAAGCTCCAAATGTTCTATCGGTTGCATTGCGCAACAACGAATGCCGTAGATTAAATAGCTGCTTGGCATCTTGAGGATGATAGCCAGCAGGATATTCCTTTGAATGATAGGGGACATCATGATAAGGGGCAATAAAACCAGGCATGTTCATATATTTTTGGTCCACAAGGTAGTATTTACCTGCAAGTATACAGTATTAGTCCAAAAATAGCCAGAGACTTTACCATTGAAAGTAACTTTACCTATAAAAAAAAAAAAAAAAAAATGCCAGAGAGTGAGTTATAGCCTAACTATTCAAATATCATTTCTACTAATTGGACTAAGCACTCAAAAACTAATGCCGCATTTAGGGGTAGTTTATACAATTAGAGTAGGGTAATTATAAGTATAACTCAATTAGAGTAGGGTAATCATTTCTTCTTCCATGTTATAAGCAACTTTAATTACAATAACATCCATCTCAAACACAATTTAACACACCTTCAGGGACATTTAGTTTGTTTCGTCTTGTAAGTGCTGCATTAAGAACTTGATAATCGGATGCCGATCCTTCCCAACCTGCTAGCACGTAATGAAACTTGAGATCAAATGAGCATGCTGCCAATACATTTTGAGAAAGTAGTCCATCCTTATTTCGAAAAGGTCCTTGCTCATCAACACCAACCATCACAGGGAAGTGTATGCCATCAATTGCCCCAACACAATCCTAAAAACAAGATAATCTAATGAGGGTAATCACAGTACAGGAAAACACTAGTTCCCAATTTCATTGGTTGTACCCAAAGGAACCAATACAGGAAATATTAGTCAAACTAAAACCAGCATGCTACCTTAAAGTAGGGATAGAATCTTGGATCTTCTAAGATTTCTGGTGGAACATCAGAACCTGGAGGCTGAAAGAAGTCTAATGATATTGCCATAATTGCATTCAATACATTATTAAAATGGCGACTAATCGTTTCTCCTGAATATCTGAACAGCTCTTGAACTGCTCGTGTTCTAAGATTGTGACCAATTATAAACATGAATATGGCTAGTTGCTCTTCGATCTTAACCCGATTTGTATGACGGAGTAAGCCTTTGCCTTGCAAAATATCACACAACTTATAAAATATGTGCTTGTCCATGCGAAAATTTTCTAAACAACCTTCATTATGTCCATTGAGTACTTCATCTACAAATTTTCCACCATTGTATACTAGATTATGACTTGGTTCTCTCGGAATGTATTTCCCACAAGTTCCATCCTTTTCATCATCAGAACTCTCCATAGTAAATATGAACTCTGCAGCAAAAATATGAGAATTGTCACTTTATTTTTCTTTAAATGAGAAACACCAAATTGCTATTATATATTTGAGAAAACAAAGCCTCAAAAGCTCCTTCCTAGTAATACAAAGATGGTACAACTAGAGATTCACAGAACAAATCAAGTTTTTGAAAACATCTTCAAAAAATGGAGAACAACCAAGTGGTAAAATTTATGGAGAACAATAATTGGAATTATTTTTAATAACCGGGAATCGAAGCTTTATCCCACTACAGAATTAGACCATCCAAGGCTCCGACCAGAAGACAACAAAAGATTTTACCATTACAATTAAACTCACTTGTGAGTTTCCTAAGGGCCTCCAAAAGAGCATACCTTGAAAACTCCAAGGCTCTACACGAGACAACCCCTAAGGGACAGTTGGAACTTGGAAGTTTCTAATAAGAAGTATGAACATAGAAAATAATAATCAGACAAACAAGAGCAATAGAAATTGTAGGTCTAGTGCCCTATTGTGTTAAAGAATAAAAAAAAAACCTAAATGACAACAGCCTCAACGACCTGAAGATTACAATTAAGAAAAGTTTAGGTAACCTTAATGCTGGCACTGGAAAGTTCTAAATCGAACCCCTGAGAACTACATTAGTTTTTTTAATAAATATGAATTGGAGCAACAAATGGCTGAATCTAAGTAGATCGTAGCAGTAAGTCAACTCTGCCACTTACAATTCCTTGTCGCGTATTTAAATTGTCTACAAAAGATTCTACCCATCACTCGGTGGAAATTACGTTACAAGGCAGTCTTCGTGACTCATCTCTAAACTCGGAGGTAACCATGTCCATCACTAGACCAGACATCGGGAGACATCCAAGGAATAGAGACTCGGGACTACAAATTAATGTCATAGGTGAGTTTCAAACCAAGAACCCTAAAGAGAACATGTCATCAAAACTCGAGCCTTCAGCAACCGCACCACCCCTTGGGGACGTAAGTTCTAGGTTCAAACTTGAGAATTCTGTTTGATCTCTCTAGAATGTAACTCATAAGAACAACAAATTTCAACACCACAAAACTACACAAAAATAGAATCATAAAGCAACACCAAACAATAAAATGAGATAAAATCAAACAGTAGCAACTGAATAACCATAACTCAAACTTCTATTATAGAGCATGAAGAGTGAAAAAACAAAAAAGAAAACCAAATTAAACTGGTTCTAATGAACAAGAACACCGCAGTAAATACCAAGAACGCCAAAATAACAACCACCCACAACCCAAATTTGTTGAAATTAAACGCCGATAAGAACAAACCCAGTTACCAAAAAAAAAAAAGTTACGAACGAATGAACAAGCAAGAAATACAAATTCTCAGCGAAATCAGTTTCAAATAGCGTAAAAGGACAAGAAGCATACAGGGGAAAACAAGTCTGGGTGGGGGTCGCCCTACGGAATTGGAAATGAGAAACGGCGTCGTTGAGGAAGAATTGAGGTAAAAAGGGAAGAGGAAAGTGAAAAAGAGGGTTTAAAGAGACAATGACAGAGTAGAATCCGCAGATAGGGAAGTAGAGTCAGCAAAAAAGGAACAATGTAAAGAAAAGGGATTTTCGGAGGAGGCTTCGTCCAGAGTGTAGAGCTTGCAGGGTTTCTCTGCTTCTCTCTGCGCTCTGCCATTGGTGTATTTTTATGGTAACTTAATCAATGTTTTCTTATTTTATTTTATTATTATTTTTTTTTCCGGCTTTTAACGGGTAATCTGTTTTTATCGAAAAAGAAAAAGCCCAACTTTTTCCATGAGAAGGCCCAAATTGTTTTCATTTTGAATTATTTGACTAATAAACTTATAAGCTCAATAATATTATATTATCTATACCTATCAATCGAAAAGCCATGGTATTACTGTCAAAAAAAAAAAAAAAAAAAAAAAAACCATGGGATTCTATTTCTTCTTGTGTCATAACATCTCCCAATCCGAATGGTTAGATTCAAAATAAACCCTAAACATTAAATCTTAAATTCAAAACCTTGAATAATAACATTAGAATTCAAATATGTGTCAAAATAAGTAATAGTTTAACTAGCATTAATGATATATTCGCATCTACTTAATTAGTACTTCGAGTCCTCTTTGTATTACCTATTTTAGTTTTAGAAATTTAGTTAGAATTAAAATATTGTTCCAATAGAAAGGTAAAAACATTTTTTGTTTAGTTTACGGCAATGGAGATGTGAGATTTGAAACTAGACCACTTGGCCATTAAGTTTACACTAGTATTCCTAATTAGTGCTTGCTTTGCTAGACAAATTAAACCATTTGTAGAGAATTTGAGTAAATATAAGCTTTAATTTTAAAAATAAAAAATGAAAAGGCAAATGATTATAAAAAAACAAAAAAAAAAAACTAATAATTGCAATATTAGGAAGAAAAAAAAAATCAAAACCAAAATTTATATGCCTCTAGAAGCGATATAGCAAGTAATTTCAATTTGACATCAGAATGGGTCAATTAGGGAGAGGATATATATGTTAATAAATACGTAGTTAAATAATCCATCAACTAATCGGCACTTCAACAATAACCATTAGTATAAATCTAATAATCAAGAAGACGTGGGTTTAAACCTCCGCTTTAAACCAACAAAAGTAGTAACTTAACAACATTAGTGTTGACTCGATGACAGAAGTCACAGAGTCGAGTCTCCCTACCTCCGTTGTTGTAACTTCAGAAAAAACAAACAAATAAACTTAACTCCTGCCGTAGGAATTTTACAAAATTTTGAAGGAAAAATAATAATTTAAAACTAGTATAAACAAAATCTGTCTTGAACGTGGATTTTTACACTGACCATATAGACCTAAACTCAATCCCCTCATCCAACACTTCCTAAGAGACGTTTATAAAATATAAAGACTAAAACGAACCGAATGTCGCAAGGTCAGACGATTCTCTTCTGAAAATAGTCAGAGTGGGCTTAAACTGGCCTATATACACACTAGCACCAATATCATTATAAGAAACTCAAAAGATGAAGTATGTTTTACATCATCCACAAGATGACATAAAATTCGGTACAATTATTTAGTTGAACTAATCGTCCGGTTGAATTCGAAGAAGCTCAAGGGGTAGAGATTCAATTGCAAGCTGAAATTTTGGAACAAGAAAGCAAGTTAGATTAGTTAAACAAAGAGTCCAAACAGTCCCGAGAGAAAGATGCTCACCCAAAGTCTTGGAGTTCTTGGATCAGTCTTGGGATGCAATTTTGATAGTTCTGACTGGAAGGTTATAACGATGTAAACTTTAAATTCAATTGAAAATGGACTGTCATAAGCAATTACAATAAGTTATTCGCGGTGGACATAGAACTAACCAACAAAACTGCACTTCAACATAACATAACTTGGTAGATAAATAACACTTGCCAGAAAGAATTACCAAAACAGTTCCCAATCATCAACAAAATAAGTATATTCAACACAATAAAGCATTCATTCAATCACATGGGGAAATGAACGTATAAATGTATGTAAATACACGTGTGTGTATATGTATATATAAGTTCGGACCTGAGAGATTATAAAAAATTTTACAAACCACAGGTACGTTTCAAACCTGAAACCTCTAAAAAAGCATAATTTAAAGATTTTAAGTCTTTATCAACAAGATAGTCCATTAGAGATGACCTAAACTCCAAATTCAACACAAATGATATAAAAACCTCAGTCCAATTGGCATCATGAGGTGCTTGTTTCAGATATTTGATAACACACAGGGCATGGTATCAGAACATAAGGTCCAACCTATCTACTTAAGCTTTTAGGTTAAATGGTGATTTAACATAATTTTACATGGTATCAAAGTAGAAAGTCTTAAATTCGAGTCTTTGCCAAGTCTGTTCCTTCCAAATAAAAATTAAATTCCACTTGTAAGACATTTGTCAAATTTATAGTCCCACAAGTGAGGAGAATGTTAATTGACATTAAATTTATCAACCTATCAACTTGAGCTTTTAGATTGATGCATGATTTAACATAATTCAACAGTTTCTATATTTGGTTTCATGTGTTTCCTCACCTATAAACACAAACACGGTTATAGTATTTGATTGAAAATGAAATACAATAGTGATAGTTGTAACTCACCCAGCAAAGACTGTTGGACAGGTTAAAAGTCGGGGTAGTATAGCATAAATAGGCAGGGTGATGTTGCGACAAACATCTCCATCTGCTATCTAATGATAAATAAAAGAAATCAAAATTTAAAATTTTAATATGAAATTTGGTATTAGAAAAAACTAATCGCTGAAAAGATGAGATGCCACATACCTGGGTAGTTTGAATCACAGAGGTTTCAGTTATGATTCTCTCCCCAAGAATAATTGATTCCACCCGACACAAGTGAATGTCAATTGAAGTAATAGGAACTGCAGATGCTTCAACTTTTAATTCACCAGTGATGGGCTCTAAAAGAGAGCACAGAGTCGACATTTTGCCAGTCACTCGAAAACCACCTAGTTAGAAGAACCTCTCATTAGCAAAATGATAGGTACTATTAAAATAGTAAAAATAAAAAGGTAAGACGTCGTATTGATAATGATTTAGTTTTTTATTTTTATTTTTATATTTGCGATTGTCCAGAATTGCACCTTACATAGACCTCGAGAAAAAGTGCATGATCCTATAACATTTGGTTGTAAACCAGTAGTAAATTAATTCCATCGTAGTGGCCACCATGGATTAATCCATAACCTCACAATGAATTGAAATTGTCAAACCTTACAACATGATGATTATTTGGTTTTTGAAAATTGTGGAGCCTTCCTACTCTCTAGATTGATTTCCATATTGTCCTCTATTAAGAAAATAATTGAGTTTCTAGTCACATTCCAAATATAAAGTTTTTGAAAGCTATTTTGTTCGGTTTTCAAATTTTGGCTAGGTTTGTGAAAACACAAAAATGTAGATAAGAAAACTCGTATTAGATAGATGTAGTATCTAGGCTTGATTTTTATAAACCAAATGGTTACAGAAACTAGCCTAAGCTATGGGTAACATCTTCTCTAGAGTACTACCGTAATTGGCATATATGATGAAAATATTCCGCTGTGCAAATGGGAACAAAAATAAAACAACAAAAAAAAATCAAGCGTTAACAAGATACAACATGAAGGAAAATAAACAATGATGGAAAGACCTGATTTTAATTCATTAAGTAGTGGATGCCTTTGTGTATCTTGCGTGATGTAAAAGATAACCATTTCAGAAGATAATGGCCGCTCGATAAAATCAGCTAGGAACAGAACAAAACAAGAGAAGAAAAAAAATCATTGCCATTTGCTCGTGTTTAATATACACCGTTTCAAGGGTCAAATAAAATCATACCTGTATCACTTTCAACTATAAACTCGATCGTGGCAGATAACGACTTGTGTAGGTATCCTCTACTGATATCTACAGTTACTAAATACTATCGTATTATTCAGTAATTGACGAAATATCAGGTTCATGTTAAGAAAATCTGATAGGATCCAAATAAGGTAGTTATACAACAACTACTTAGTTAGGAGGTTAATTGGTTAGTTGGTTAGTTGTTA
>JBBMEG010044082.1:0-18382 GCA_037832605.1 Cyclanthera cordifolia | reverse complement strand
GTCACTATGAGCCATGAAGCAAAAATTTGCTACTTCTTCATCACTTCCACTTTCACTTTCACCACTATCATCCCAAGAAGCTTTCATTGCTTTCTTTTTGAATTTCTTGGATGATTTGAGAAGAGGACAATTCGTTCTTATATGACCTGGCTTCTTACCATATTATCTCATCCTTCCTTCTTTTTCCGCCTTCTGATTCTCTTTGATTGGAAAAGTTCTTTCTAAATTGTTTTTTTTTCTTGATGAAATTTTTATACTTACATGAAAAATATGCAATATCATCTTCATCAAGAACATCTTCATCTTCGGACTAAACTTTCAAGGTGATAGACTTTAAAGCAATACTTTTCTTCTTTTTGGACTCATCCTCCATGATTTCTTTTATGGTAATCTCATGTGTCATGAGAGAGCCAATAAGCTCATCAAAAGAGAGATTTGTGAGATCCTTTGCTTCTTGAATTGCCGTCACCTTTGCTTCCCAATTTTTGGGTAGACATCTAAGAATTTTCTAACATTTTCGGATATACTATATTCTTTTCCAAGACCCTTCAAAGAATTTATAATATTAGTAAATCTAGTAAACATATCGGTAATGAATTCATTTTCATTAATTTTGAACAATTCATAAGTATGAACTAGCATGCTAATCTTTGTTTCCTTAACTTGATTTGTTCCTTCATATGTGACCTCAAGAATATTCCATATTTCTTTTGCCGAAGAACACATAGATACTCTATTAAATTCATCACAACTTAAAGCACAATACAAATAGTTCATGGATTTAGCATTAAAGGCAAGTCTTTTTAATTCACTTTCATCACAATCATCTTCTAGTATAGGCACATCAATACCATCAATTTTTTTCATTGGAATATCGGGACCTTTAACAACATTAAACCATAATTTATAGTCAATGGATTTTAAATAAATCATCATCCTAACTTTCCAATAACCATAATTCGACTCATCAAAGTAAGGAGGTCTAGAAGATGAATGTCTTCATTAATACCACTTCCTACAAGGTTTGCCATAAAAGCTCAAACAATAAAGTTTATTTAAAAATCTAAAAGAGCAACCAAGCTCTGATACCAATTGTTGGATTGGTATGACAACCCTAGAGGGGGTGAATAGAGTTTTAAAATAATATTCTATTGAGAAAGCTCTAATTAATATAAATATTAATATTTTTGCAAATAAATAAAAAGAAACAATAATACAACAAAATAAATAAGGATGATGCAAAACAATTCTACTTACACAATAAATATTGAGTTTAAATTAAAACATGAAAATAAAATACTTTAAGTAACTTAAAAATAAATAGGAAAGAGTTAGAGAAAATGACACCGTAATTTTTAAGTTGTTCGGTCAAAATCGACCTACCCCACCACCCAAGAGCCTCTTGGGATTTTGAATAAAACTTTGATTGACTTCTTTCCACGGATTAGAATCAAACCGAACGTCGCTCCTTTTTACGAGTTCAAGAGCTAACTCAATCTTTTCCACGGATCAAGATCAAACCGTTACAAAATATAGAAGTTTTGTAAAGTACACACTATAACTCTCTCAATAGAGTAGATATACAAATTTATTTCTCACAACTAAATCCTCACAATACAATATCTCTCAAGAATAAAATGAATAAAGACTTTGAGAGTTTGGAGAGATCAACAATGAAAACTTTTTGATTTAAGAAGGATTGAATAATAAAAGTTGTGAGTAAATTTTTGGGGAAGAAAGTTGAGTTTAAATAGGGAGGGAAATTAGAAAAATAAGAGCTTTTAATTTGGACCATTAGATGCAAAGAAGTTAAAAATAAATGGTTGAGATTGGAAGTTTAAAAAAATAAAAAATAAAAAGTAATTACTATTATTTTTAGTTTTTTTATTATTATTATTATTAAAAAAAAAAAGAAAAATTCAAAACGGTAACTGACTTTTTTCTGATTTTTTTTTTTAATCCAACTACTTTTTTTTTCTCTCTTTCAATTCTCTTTTTATTTTTATTTTAAAAAAATATTTGACACTCATCCAAAACTCCACTTGTCACTTTCTAAATGGTCTTTGATACCGACTAAGACACCACGTCATCGTCTCAGGTATTTCTCGTTTAAACTTGCTTTGATCATAACTTCTTCATTTCAACTCCGATTTGAGTAATTCAAATTGTGTTGGAATCGTTGTTTCGTGCACTACACTATAGACATCTTGATGCATCAAAAGTTTTAATAATTAAGATCAGGTTTGTTATCATTAAAACATTAATTAATTAAAATTAATTAATTTGGCATTAAGGGCCAAAAAGGCAACACATGTTTGATTCTACTAGCTTTGTTGATAGAGATAATGAGGCGCCATAATAGTCATAACGACCAAAATTGGAAAAGACAGAATAAGTTCTTTTTAATCATTGAGGCCGATTTGTTTGATAGGGTTTCGTGCGTTTTGCAATTTCCTGCCGTTCCTTCAATCTTGGTTAATTATCTTTCTTTGTAATATTATGTATATACGTACCAATGTTTTACTTCATAACTTCAAACCTCTCTTACATATTTGTTTTGTTTTGTTTTTATTTTTTTACAGACACCTATAATTGATGTTATTTTGGAAATAGTCGAGTAAAATAGTCTAACATCGATTGATGGTGCAGACATCCTTCATTCTGTAGCTGTGCGCATGAGTACTATCAAGACTCTGATTGAAAAGGCTGGCCCTTGTCTCCTCATCACGTGCGTACTGAAGTAGTGGAACTCTCGAGGGATATATCCAATTTAAAGGAAATATCATCATCGAAAGAGACATTGCAAGTGATAAAGATGTCGCAATTGAGAGAGACACTATAGCTGGTAGAGAAGTCGCCTATGGAAGAGACAGAGATTCAGCATGTGAGGGGGACACCACAATTCATAAAGACATTGCATGCTAAGAAGACACCACTATTGAGAAATCTAGTTTTGCAATTTTCTAGAGCGCCAGCTAGTGAGGTTACTTATTATTGTGCTGATACATTTGTGCTAAATGTACGCAGACATATTGTTTTAACTTTGTGGAATGACATACATGACACGATCGTAACTACTTCGTTTGAAAATATATCTCGGTTACTGAGAATGCAGAAACTATTTTTGAAGGCATCTCAACTACTTGTTGGACTAACCTTCCATCTCTACGAAACATCGTGGGATAATAGTTTTGTAAGGTTAAAGAGTTCAATAATCTGCGATTATTACATTCTTCCCAATTCACAACTGCAAGAAAGAATTATCATTTGGAAGAAGTGAATGCAACCTTGAGTAACTTATTAATCGACCAAAATAGTACAATGGCCGAGAAGGATGTGTTTATTCAGCATCATCAATAGTCATTAGAGAGGAAGAAAGGTTGAAAGCCTAGCTCAAAGTATTAAAGCTAACTAAGAAGAAATGCCGAAATCAATTGTTGAGAAGGTGAATCATCTAGCTCATCTGAAAGATGAGGAGTTTGTAGCACGAGAAGTTTTAAGCAATGTTGAGACTACTGAAGTACTTTCAGATGGAGATGCTCGTAATTTAGAGATGCTTCGAGAAATGTCGAATGATGCTCTTCAAGGGTTAAAAGACTTCAGATGGGTTCCATGATCTAGTAGACTTTTATTTTAGTATCTTTATTTTATAAAAAAAAATAGAAAGAAAGAGTTGTTTCATTTTTTTTTTGAACTCAAACTTATCATTCCTGTGAAGTGTTTCATCTTTCAAATATAATGAATGCTATAATAAACTTTTCTTCAAATACATATATATTGCATTAGATAATTTTGACTTTGATTTTGATTTGTTTTTTGGGACTCATCCTAGAGATAGCTTTTTTTTCCCCTAAGCTGCCTACATACCCTTTTTATATGGAAGGGATCAAGTCATAACGTAGTTTAAGTACATAATTTGATTTTTTATTACTAGATTGAACTTAGAGAGATTTGTTTTTCTAAATTGCGTATGTAGTCTTTTATATAGAAGAGATCAAGTTATAACGTAGTTCATATAGCTTGTAGTTTATACTCATATGCCGAGGAGTATTTAAAATATTTAAGCATAAAACGACTTCAAGAATTTTCTATTGATTTGGCTGATCCTTAGGCCATCTTTATCAACTATCTTGTATGCTCCATTGGTGTAAACTTCTTTGACGATATAGGGACCATCTCATTTAGGCGTGAACTTATTTCATGTATGTCGCGTTGTTATGATTGGTCTTTTAACAACGAGCACTAAACCTCTAACTTGAAACGAATGAAGTTTGATGTTTTTATCAAAAGCTTTACTCATCCGTGCTTAATAGCATTCAAGTGTTTATTGAGCATCGAGTCTTCTTTCATCCAATGCTTCTAATTCTTGAAGACGTAATGCTTCATTCTCCTCAGTTTTCAATCCCTCTTGTATACTATTCGAAGTGATGGAATTTCTCTTTCCAATGGAAGCACGACTTCTACTCCGTATACTAAAGAGTATGGTGTGATTCCTGTAGGCGCACAATGTGTGATTCGATATGGCTATAATGCTTTATTAATCCTTTCTTGCAAATCTCTCTTTTCTTTGGAGACTATTTTAAGCAAACTACATAAAGTCTTGTTGAAAGCTTATGCCAATCCATTTGCTGCTGCATTGTACATTGAAGATTTGCTGCTTCCATTGTTTGTGATCACAATACAATGTGGAACGCCATAAAGATAGAGAATGTGTGTGCGAATGAACTCTGCAACATTTTCTTTATTTGCTTCTTTTAGAGGAATTGCTTTAGCCCATCTTGAAAAATAATCAGTTACTGCCAGAATGTAAGAATGCCCCACTTATGATTTTGGGGTTATAGGTCCAACGAGATCAAGTCCCCAAGCTTCAAACGACCATGAAGAGATATTTGGATAAAGCGGTTCCGGTGGTTGATGTATGAAGTTCGTATAAAGTTGACAAGCCTTACATTTTTTTGCATACTTCATTGAATCTTGAACCATCTTTAGCCAATAATAGCCGATTCCTTTTAACTGAAAATGTAGTTTTGAGCCAGATTGGTGAGCTCCACATATGTGCTTTTATCAATGCTTTATTTGATTCTCCATTTCCTAAACATCAAAGAAAAACTTCTTCATAAGAGCGTCGATAAATAGTCTCTTTATAATTGATAAATCTAGATGCTTTTCTTCGTATATTTGCTTTGTGCTGAGGATTTGTGGGAAGTCTTCTGTGTTGTAGATAGTGAATAATTGATTGTTGCCAATTTTCTACTTTGATTACGCATACTAACATCATGTTGACCTCTTTACATTCATATTCAATTGGTGATATGATCCATTTTTGGTAAAGAGCAATGTTCATGATTGTAGTATCATGAATTATTAAGGAAGTAGCCAAGTTTGCTAGTGCATCTACCCTCTTATTTTCTGACCTTGGTATATGCTCTATGATAATGCTATCAAATTTTCTAACAATTGTCTATCATATGCAAAATATGGTTTTACGTCATCGTGTTTTATGTAATATTAAATAACAGTTGACTAGCTATCAAATTTGAATCGACATTTACTTATATATAGTTTATCCCTATTTGGATGGCCCTTTGAAGACTGATAATTAGGGCCTGATATTCTCTAATGTTATTCGTGTAACAGTACGATTTTTCCTCCCATAAATTTCAAGGTTAGTTTTGTCTTTTTTTTACCTTACCAAAAATACCGGGAGTTGTTTTGAAATTTTATTTTGGTTAATTATGCTTAATTAAGTCTTATCTCGAGAGTTGTTAAGTCGGATTTTGAAAGATAGAGGTTAAATGGTCATTTTAAGTCTTAAGGAAATTTTGGTAATTATTTGGAACTTTTCTGCAGCTATAAAAGACCAAAAACCACTTTTAGTTCATTATTTCCCCAATCATCAGCCGCCGTCGCCTATTCTCTCGTTTTCAGCATTTTTTGACAAGTCAATCATTGACTACATAAAACGACGCTGACAGCCCCCGACACACCTGACACCATATTATTGCCGCCACCCACACCCGCGTGTCGCCACCAAAATAACGTCCACGTTCGTAGAGATGAGGGCCAATCAGTGAACGATGTCGTCGACACACGCTAACACCGAGTAGGTTTGTTTCCTTGAGCCTAACACTACCGTCTTCGAGGTCTACACCGCAAATCGAGCCTGAGGAGCTATTGCCCGAGCCTAAACTGAAGTGATCTAAGCCTAGATTTGGCCAACCAGCGCACGCTATGCGTCCTTATTCTGTCAGTGTTGTTTCCCCGCGCGTGAGATCTACGCGCCGTTGCCGCCACCTGCACATGCGACTGCTTATCACCTCTCTGGCCACTTTTTTGGCCACGAGCAGCCGCTGGTCATCGAAAAAAATTTTGGTACTCTATTTTAGGTATTTCCAATGCTCTGAGTTAGTTTTCCAAAGTTTTAAGGGCTAATTTTGACTTCTTGACCGTGTATTGACCATTTTCAATTGGAGAGACGTTCAAGAGTCAGGGTTCGGGCAATCTTAAGTGTATTTAGTGGAAATTGGCCAAGGTAAGGGAAATGTATCCTTAATTTTGGCTTCTATTGGTAGTTATACACATGCAAATGATACTATGGTTGAAGTAATTGATGTTCTGGATTAAAATCCGTGATTTATCGTATGTTATGTACGTGGATAATTGTTATGTTGTGTTTTTGGTTAATATTGCCATGTTGTGAATCTCTGTCTTTATAGAAGCCTACATTATATAATTCATCTGGGTTGGATTAGCCCTATAAGGGTTTCCCCGTTGCACTAAACACGAAGACCCGGGATGGCTTAGCCCTACTACGATTGCCCTGACATACTTAACACGAACATTCGGGATGGCTTATCCCTACTAGGGTTGCCCCGACACTTCTGCTCATTAACTCCCTCTTTGTTTCATGCATCCATTTTTGTTACTGTATTCATGCTTATATTTGATCCAAGTTAGGGATCCTTACTAGCTTTAATAAACTCACCCTTTTTCTCTGTGGACATTCTTAGGTACGCACGGGCTTTATCAGGATTGTTGATTTAGAGCGGCAGAGACCATGGGCTTGTCTAGTTCTTTATCTTCTTTACGTCATTTGTTTTTATTGTCTTACATGGATTTTCTAAGAACACACGTTTTACTGTTTTCTAACTTGTTTTCTTATCTCGTTGGTTGTATGAACTGGATACCCCATTTAAACAATTTAAGAACTATTTGAATGCTTAATTAATGAAGCATTTATTTCGGTATGACTTAGTTTAAAGGTCAATTTACTCATGTATCTAGTGAAGCCCATGATGGGACCCTTATTAGGGTCGGGCCTTTATAGGTTGTATCAAAGCTTAGAGTCTTAGATTCTCTAGACTGACTTGCGTTGTGAGTCGTTGAGTCCCATGGTCGTCAGTTGTCGATCGCCACCAGGTTACCCATTTGTGTGAAGGTTAAAAGCATGAATAAGTAGAATGAGAACTCATAACATGTTATGTTGCATACATTGTCGTGTTTAGTGAAAATGTTGTGATGAACCATACTTAGTTGTGTACTATGTGGAATATTTGTTAGAGTTGTTTTGTTAGGAGGGACTGAGAGGTTGAGTTTCTTTGCAGTTATCGTCCATGTCTTAACGAATTACTCATAGTTCTGTTAGCCATACTGGCCGAGGTGGACACCGAGGAGCGGAGTTTCCAACTGTTCCTAGGAGAACTAGGACGACGAGCCAGCATGTGGAGCCACCAGTAGCCTTTTAGGTTGAGATATCAATAGTTCGCAGATTGAGTGTTGAGGTTTTTGCAGTCATACAATTGATGATTAAGGGAGTAATTCAGGGTGTGATGCACGCAATTCTGGCAACTACCTAGAGAAAGAATGTCCTTCAAAGGGAGGTACCTGAGGTTAGTTCAGCTTAGTGGGACGCACTCAGCATCAGGGGCACACCACTAGAGCAACTGCAAATGATACTATAGTAGCACGACAGCAGTAGCAACTGCATAAACCTGTACGCCGGATCTGACCCCAGTTGAGCCAGTTACTACTAGAACAGTTCATGGTGTTTCAGATAATACTAGGATAATTAAAGACTTCAAGAAGTTTGACCCTAAGAAGTTCGACAGATCTTCTGTGGATTCGATAGTGGTGGATGACTGGATTGATCATATGAAGATGTATTCGTTCATATGAACTGTCCCGAGAACCAAATGGTGAGGTGCAAGCTTTTGTGATGCGTGGCCGAACAAAGGCGGGTATAAAGCCAAAGTCAAAAGGAGGTCGTGTGGTGATGGGCTATTGGATTGGAATCAATTTAAGTTAGGATTCTAGGAGAAATACTTTACTGACAATGATAGGCAAGACATGATCAACAAATTTACCAATATCAGGCAGGGCCAGGATACACTGGCTGAGTATGAGGTAAAGTTAAACAACTTGTCCCATTTTGCTGAAACGCTAATCCCTACAAATAAGCAAAAGATAAGGTACTTTTGAATGGTTTACACATGAGATTGCAGGAATACGTTCTAGCTCATAAGCCCACTACATTTAGAAAGTGTGTGAACTTAGCCAAAACCTTGTAAAGGAAGTATGGGGGTCACGGGTTTGTTATTGACTGTCATTATCAAGGGTACAAGAGGAAGTTTGAATTCCATAAGCCACCTGGGCACAATGACCATTACCAGAAGAGACCCTACAGCCAGTAGGAACAATACAAGGGAAAAAAACCAGACCTAAATAGACCTAGACTTGAGCAGCGCAGTTTTACCTCTGACTGTCAGAACAGTCGTCGACCTGAGCAATATCTGCTTAGGACAGATTATCAGCCGCCTAGATCCTAGTATCAACAGCTGAGGATAGAGTCCCAGGTATTTGAGGACTATAGGCAGTGCGGAAAGAAACACATGGGTCAATGTAGTGCTCAACCATGAGCCTATTATAAGTGTGGCAAGCCAGGCCACTTTGCAAAGTATTATATTTACAAGGGTGGACAGTAGAGGACCAGAGCACCTCCAGTGGCTAACACCCCTGCAGCTAGACTGGCATAGCAGAAGGGTAAATTTTTTGCTACTACCAGGCAAGAGGCCAATGCTAGTGGAAATGAAGTCACGTGTATCTTGCCTATACTTGGTCATTTTTCTTGTGTTTTGTTTGATTCTGGTTCATCACACACTTTCATATCAACGCATTTTATTTCAAATACTGTTTTTTAGTTGGAACCCTTGTGGTTTGAGTTAGTAGTAGCCACTACAACTGAAGTGAGCATGACAACTTGCGAAAAGGTCAAGGCATGTAAGCTGAATATATATATGGTAATATTCTGGACGTTACACTCATAATTTTACCTATAAGTGAATTCAACGTAATAATTGGTAGGGAATGGCTATCTGAGAACCATGCTCTGATCGATTGTCGCATAAAGGAAGTTATTTTTAGTCCACCGTCGAGGACTAGGAAAAATTATCAGCCGCCTAGATTCCACTATCAACAGCCGAGGATAGAGTCCCAAGTATTTGAGGACTATAGGTAGTGCGGAAAGAAACACATGGGTCAATGTAGTGCCCCACCCAGAGCCTATTATAAGTCTGGCAAGCCAGACCACTTTGCAAAGTACTGCATTTACAAGGGTGGACAACAGATGACCGAAGCACCTCCAGTAGCTAACACCCCTGCAGCTAGACTGGTATAGTAGAAAGGTAAAGTTTTCG
Organism: Cyclanthera cordifolia; assembly: GCA_037832605.1. Lineage (NCBI taxonomy): Eukaryota > Viridiplantae > Streptophyta > Magnoliopsida > Cucurbitales > Cucurbitaceae > Cyclanthera > Cyclanthera cordifolia. The sequence goes on along the minus strand of JBBMEG010044082.1, from coordinate 8,690 downwards.
CTACTACCAAGTAAGAGGGCGATGGTAGTAGCAATGAAGTCACATGTATCTTGCCTATACTTGGTCATTTTTCTTATGTTTTGTTTGATTCTTGTTTATCACACACTTTCATATCTATGCATTTTGTTTCATCTATTGTTTTTTAGTTGGAACCCTTTTGGTTCGAGTTAGTAGTAGCCGCTTTAGTAGTAGCTCAAGAGTTACGAACAGAACTACCCAACCCATGACTTGGAGAAGGCAGTAGTAGTTTAAGCGCTCAAACTTTGGAGACATTATCAGTATGGAGAAATGATCCAAATCTTCACTGACTATAAGAGCTTAAAGTATTTCTTCACCCATAAGGAATTGAATATGAGACAACAGTGATTGCTGGAGTTAGTGAAATATTACGATTATGAGATTCTCTACCATCGAAGGAAGGCACATGTTGTTGCTGATGCTCTAAGTAGGAAGTGCTGTCGGGTTTGTGTTAGTTCAAAAGGCTATATCACTGTTGGCTTGATTGATGATTCAGTCTTATTTGAGATAGAGGATTGTGGAAGTTCAGCAGAAGGACCAAGGGTTGACGATTCTATTTGATAGGGCACACGCGAGGAAGGCGGTGACTGGTCAGTTGCGTCTGATGGTGGATTGCAATTCAAACAAAGATTGGTGGTTCCTGCTGATGCCGAGATTAGGGATGAGTTATTGACCAAGATGTATTAAGATCTAAAGAAAAGTTTCTGGTGGAATAGTATGATAGGAGACATATCGGAGTATGTCAGCGAATGTTTGACTTGCCAGCAGGTAAAAGCACCAAGACAGAGACCAACAGAGTTGTTGCAGCCCTTGAGTATTCCAGAGTGAAAGTAGGAGGACGTCTCTATGGATTTCATATCGGGTCTCCCTAGGACACCGAGAGGTTTCACCGTGATATGGGTGATTGTGGATCGACGTACGAAGTGCACCCATTTTATACTGGGAGCACTGGATTACTCCATTGAAAAATGGGCCTTGTTGCACTTGAAAGAAATTGCGTGTTACCATAGAGTCGCAGTTAGTATTGTTTCTGACAGAGACATCCGGTTCACTTTGCGTTTTTTGAAGGGTTTTCAAGAAGGTCTAGGAACCTTATGCAAGTTTAGTACTTCGTTTCACCCTCAGAGCGATGGTCAAACTGAGACGGTCAACCAGATTTTGGAAGATATGTTGAAAGCCTGCGTACTTGATTTTCCTAGTAGTTGGGATCAGTGGTTGTATTTGATAGAGTTTGCTTATAATAACAGTTATCAGTCCACCATTGAGATGTCACCATTTGAGGCCTTATATGGCAAGTGCTGCAGATCTTTTGCATTCTTGGAAGAGGTGGGAGAGAGGAAATTACTGGGTCCTGAGTTGTTGCAGTTGACTAATGATTCAGTTCGGAAGATTCGTGCTAGAATGCTCACAGCTCATAGCCTACAGAAAGCTATGCAGATGTCTGGCGTTAAAATCAGGAGTTTGAGGAGGGGAATCACGTTTTCCTCAAGGTTTCACCCATGAGGGGTATTATGAGATGTTGGTCTAAGGGCAAGCTTAGTCCTAGGTTTGTTGGACCTTTCGAGATCCTTAAGAGGATTGGAGCAGTTGCATATCGTATAGCTTTGCTTTCTCCATGTCTAGTGTGCATGATGTATTCCATGTTTTGATGCTTTGATAGTATGTACATGACCCTACTCATATCATTGACCACGAGCTGTTATCGTTGAATGAGGATTTGAGTTTCAAGGAGAAGCCGGTTCAGATTCTTGATAGGGACAAGAAAGTTTTGAGGAACCGAGAAATCAGTTTCGTCAAAGTACTGTTTAGAAGTCAAACAATGAAAGAAGCCACTTGGGAAAGAGAAGATGACATGCATGCCTTCTACCCCGAATTGTTCCTACCTTAGTTCACTTTGGAGGACGAAAGTTTCGTAAGGGGGGAATATTGTAACAGTTCGGTTTTTCCTCCCCTAAAATTCAAGGTTAGGTTTGTCTTTTTTTTAGCTTAACGGTACTTCCGGGAGTTGTTTTGAAATTTATTTTGAGTTAATTATGCTTAATTAAGTCTTATCTCGAGAGTCGTTGTGAAGTCAGATTTTGAAAACTAGGGTAAAATGTTCATTTTTAGCGCTAGGGGAATTTTGGTAATTATTTGGAATTTTTTGCAGCTATAAAAGACAAAAAAAAAAACCATTTTTAGGTCATTACTTCCCCAATCATCAGCCGCCGCTGCCTATTCCTCTCGTATTCAGACAAGCAAATCATTGGCTGCAGAAAATGATGCCCACAGCTGCCGATAACCCCTGACAGCCGCCGACACACCTGACACCCAATCATTGCTGTCACCGACTGCAGTGCTAGTTTCCATGCCATCGCGTTTGTCAATCTAAAAAAGAAGACGCATGTCGCCACCAGAAGCACTCCCACGTTCGTGGAGTTGAGGGCCAATCAGCGAACACCACCGCCGACAGATGCTGACATCGAGCCTGACCTATTTCTTCAAGCCTGACACCGCTATCTTCGAGGTCTACACCGTCAATTTGAGGCTGAGAAGCTGTCGGTCGAGCCTGCTATGTCGCCCAAGTTTAACCTGACGCGATTCGAGCTTTGATTTGGCCAACCAGCACGCGCTACACATTTTTGTTCTGTTAGTGTTGTCTCTCCGCGTGTGAGATCCACCTGTCGTTGCTACCACTTGCACGTGCCGCAGCTTATCACCTTTCCAGCCACTTTTTCGGCCACGCGCCGCCGCTGGTCCTTGAAAAATTTCCAGATACTCTATTCTAGGTATTGTTGATGCTCTGAGTCCGTTTTCGATAGTTGTAATGGCTAATTTTGACTTCTTAACCATGTAACGACCATTTTCATTTAGGCAGACGTCTGAGAGTCGCGATTCGGGCAATCTTAAGCATATTTAGTGGAAATTAGCCAAGGTAAGGGAAACATATCCTTAATTTGGGTACATGTGGATAGTTATATGCATGTAAAGTGTACTATGGTGGAAGTAATTGATGTACTCGATTGAAATCTGTGATTTAATGCATGTTGGATTTAATGCATGTTGTATATGTGTATAATTGTTATGTTGGTTTTTTGGTTAATGTTGTCACGTTGTGAATCTCTCTATTTATTGAAGCCTACATTATATAATTCACCGAGTTGGCTTAGCCCTATCAAGGTATCCCCTACATACTAAACACGAAGACTCGAGATGGCTTAGCCCTACGAGGGTTACGCAGACATACTAAACACAAAGATCTGGGATGGCTTAGCTCTACTAGGGTTTCCCCAACACTTCTGCTCATTAAATCCATCGTTGTTTCATGCATTCATTATTGTTACTATATTCATGCTTATAATTGATTCCAAGTTAGGGATCCTTACTGGGTTTAATAAACTCACCCATTTTCTCTATTGGCATGGTCAGGTACATTTGGGCTTTATAAGGATGGTTGATTTGGAGCTGTATAGAAGGAACTTCTCCGTCTTTTTTGTGGAATGGTGAAAAGGGGCTTGACTTTAGGCTCAGGATGCCCCGACTTAGGATGTATGCTTCGATACACCGCCTGCTCTGTAGGAATTGACATATGATTTCGAATCATCGTTGATGATGATTTGGATCACTTCCGGCTGGGGCAACCTTTCGAAGACGGCCTGACTGAACATTTAAGAGAAGCCCTATAAATTGTTGTACCAAATCGCTTCGAAAGGCGCTTGGTTTAGTTAGTTTCCTTCAGCAGCTCGCGAGCCTCTTTAAGAGGTGATTAGTCTCCTTACATTGTGGCAAGGTCATATGTAATGATTGTACCCATAGTTTGGTGTTGTTTTTATTTTCTTCAATTACATGCTTCTTGGAAGGAACTCCTCTCGTGCCTATCTGTGTCTCGTCCCTTCGCTTCACTCATCTATTGACTTAAAAAAAAGAGTGAAAGACCTACCCCACCCTTCCCTTTATGTACGTGAATTAGGCCCTTGCTCGGGGTCGGGCAAAATTCCCGCTTGAGGAAAAAAAACCTAAGCCTCGTATGTATTACCAATCAGAACTCTTTATTGCTGCACCATCTCTGTAATAGGTGAATACCTCTTTTTCCCCAGAAGTTGTCGGAATTATTCGTAATGAGATATTGGCTACAATTTAAAAGGTCTTATCGATAAAATTTCCATTTATCCCATATTCCATTTACTATCTTATATAAATATAAGAGAAAGTGGCTACGCCTGCCTGCGAGTAGAAGATAAAGGATACTAGCATCCGTAGAAGGAGCATGGTTCATTTCCAAGTGGACCATTCCTTGCTGAGGATGCCACCCTTGAACTCAAAGCGGACGTAACAACAAGGCTCACTTCTGATATCTCCAGGCGTTGTCACCAAAAACCTTCCCCGATTAACAGAACGTCCCGCTACTAACACTTGAAAAGCAGCTTTCAAGGTCTCGTCGCTTCGAAAAATCACTTGAGCCTTGATGCATTTTCGGTGCCATGGAGCTAGACCAGTGAGCTATTACGCTTTCTTCAAAGGATGGCTGCTTCCAAGCCCACCTCCTAGTTGTCATTGCTCGATCACTTCCTTTTCCACTAAGTGATTGCTTAGGGATGCCAATCCGCTCTTTGGGTGTTGTGCTCGAATAGGTTGTTACAAAATCTGCTTCAACTGTCTCAAATGAGGGCTAGCCTGCCAGTCCAGCCTATCCTTTATAGATGAGGGGGAGTACCTTAGCAGTAGCTTCCAACACTTAAGACATTAGCGGGCGTAAGGGCATATAACTTACTCTTCCTTCTTTAGCTGAAGCGAAAGCATTGGACAGCAGGCAGGTCTTGTCTTGCCTGCCCTAATCAATACAAAGATTTTATTCGTCCTCACAAAGTTATTATATTAATAGGGTGAGAAGTCAAATATCTCTTTTCTTTCTTCAAGGCAATACAGATCAGAAGCACAACACTTGACTGGACATCTAGGGGTAAAGCACTGTTTCGGTGTGGGCCGCGAGAGCGGTACCAAATAAAGGCAAACTCTGAATACTAGATATGATCTCAAAATAACAGGGGTCAAGGTCGGCCAGTGAGACGATGGGGATAAGCTTCATCGTCGAGAGGGAAACAACCAGGATCACCAGCTAAGGCCCCTAAATGACCGCTTAGTGATAAAGGAGGTAAGGGAACTCGAGCAGGCTACCATGAGACAAACAAAAGATCTTGTTTCTAAAGAGATTTGATTTGAAACTATTAAATGTCCACAGATCCAATATTGAAATAATTTCAGAGGTTTCCTTAACTTTGTCCGTGTCAACAAACAATTCAAAATGCCTCGACTTTTTTACAACAGGTCCGAGTCAAATAGTAATCCCTGCTAACTAAAACTCAGGGACCTGAAACGAAGAGAGCATATTTAACCTTCTCTCTATTGGTCCTTTAAAGTCGCTTTGGCTCCGGAACCCCCAACTCATCTTCTGCCCCTCTGTGACGAAAGGAGGATCAGAAAGGAGATCCCAATTTAATAAAGATAACTTGTGATTTTGCCCACTTTTCTAGTTGTAAGGCCTCTTGCCCCACCTCTTGCCAAAGTAGGCTGATTCCTGGAAATACAGCATCCCACTTTTTTTTTACTACCCAAGGCTTCGATACATTTAGAAATCGAGAAATTTCTACCGGAGCAAGGCTATACGAGAACAATTAGCAGATTTGGATTTGCGACTAATTATAGATTATTCGTTGGTAGAACGGAAAGAATTAGGAGAAGAAGGACCCACAGGTAATGAATGGGAAGATCGAAAAGTTGAAGAAGAAAGAATGTTTTGGTTAGACGTATGGAATTAGCTAAGCATTTTATTCGAACAAAGATAGAACCCAAATGAATGGTTTTATGTCTATTACGAGTTCTTCCTCCCGAGTTGAGATGGATCATTCAGATAGACGGTGGTAAACTAATGAGCTCGGATATTAATGAACTCTATAGAAGAGTTATCTATCAGAACAATACTCCTATTGATCTATTAACAACAAGTAGATCTATGCTAGGAGAATTAGTAATGTGTCAGGAGAAATTGGTACAAGAAGTCGTGGATACACTTCTTGATATCGAAAGATATGAAAGATCTCCCTCCAAGCCGTACATACGACTTTCCCGCCAAGCAGAATAAGGTTGCAACCCTCTTAATTTTATATTTATCTGCCAGTTGGGATAGACCGATTAACTCATGCGATAGGGCCTAGATACTTTGATTTTTTATGGATGACTATTATAGGTGGGGCGGGCCACACCTTCGAATGGTGTTGGTCCTACGGATCGTGAACGGATTCGTCTCTGGCCTCTAGGTACGTCGAAACCGCATAAGTTCACTGGTGTGGAGCACGGTCCGCCAAAATTGGTTGAACTAGTTATACCGGTGTTCTGTGGCAGTAAGTGAAGGCATTCGGTAGCCCATAGATGATCGAAGTCCAAAAATAAAGGCTCTAGTACGATGGATCGAGGGGGTCCACCAGAGGAAATGTAAGACGATAGAGAAGTTCGCTTCGACGCTTAAGATCCATGAACCTATCATGACCACCATCCGCGGCCTATTTTCATTCTCTTCCTCGCCCGAAAGATGGATCAAAGAAAGACCGATGTTGCACTGTTGTATGCTGAATCAAGCGGTCCCGGATATAAGTGCGTACTAAGTGTAGTGAAATTTACTGGGTTCCTTAGCAGGCTATGTGACGGTTCAGTACATGCATGAGGCTCAACACGGGCTTTCAAGGTCTTTCTTCTCTTTAACTATACCTTAACGTACTTTCTTAGGAACACCTCTCGGTCGAGTTGCTTTTAACCTTTATCACCAGCCAGGGTTTAGTGAGTATGGTAATCTGGTCTGGATAGGCAGTCTGGTTGTCTGATTGAGTAGCCCCGCAGTCCGTCGAGCCTAGTTTCCTAAGAGTGGTCGATGTCGGCTAAGTTCCTTTTCTTTTGTTTCGGGCCAGCTTTCTCTTGTAAGCAGCCTGCTGCTTAACTCAAATACGAACTGGCTAAATCTTCCAATATGGCTATGCCAAGATAGGCCTAAACAGGAAGATTGTCGCACTTAGTCGATTTGTGAGAAGAGCTACAGACAAATGTCTACCGTTTTTCAATGTTTTGCCGAAGAAGTTGACATCTCTTCTAATTCGTCGATACGAGAAGCAAATTGTTGTGTGAAGGAATCAATATCTCGACATAAGCTAGGAAGCAGATCCTGGCTCCCGAGAGCTTCTAACACACCTACTACACCTTAGGGTCTTGATATTTCAACCTTACGGTCGAGTAGCTTACTATCCTCTACAACATTCCTCCTTTGGCCGAAAGCTTCGCTAATTGACTTATTACTTCTATTCAAGGTAAAGTTGCTTGCTTGGCTTCTTTCATATAGGATAATATATAAATATATCAAGACCAAGTATAAGAGAAAGCAAGTAAAGTAGAAATCTATTTTAGAACTTTGAAATGACTGCCCTTTAGCCCGGTGCTCATGACGCGCTACAGAACATCCACCGTTCTAAAATAGGGGGATTCGCTCACGTTTTCACTAATCAAAATCGATCCATTGCGAGTGAATGCTCTTTTTCAGAATTATTCGTAATAAGATTTGGCTACAATTGAAAAGGTCTTATCGATAAAATTTCCATTTATCCCACCAGGTGCCGAAGACTGCTTGTTCCATAACAGGGTGTTGAGGTTCCAAGTCGAACCAAAGCAATCTATTTATCTGAACCAACTAGCGATCAAATCCCAGCTAAGGTTGCAAGAACTCGCTGAAACTAAGAATAACAAGAGTGTTTTAGCTCCCGTATCTGCAGATCCCGGTTTTCAAAGTCGATCACTCGGTTATATTCCTTTTGAGAGGGACGGGCCTGATAGGTGGTGGTATCACACCTTTCTCAAAGGAACCGTACGTGCGAACCACTAGTCTTTAGCAACTCTATTTGATAGATGTGGATTCATAGATCATGGGTCCCTAATTGGACAGGTGGCTAGCACTACTACGACTGACAATATGACTCGTTGGTGTTGGCTTTTTGGCTATTATCTCAAATTAATTAATTTTAATTAATTAATTAATTAATTAATATTTTGATGATATCAAACTCGAATTTTTTTTTACTGATATTTTTGGAGTTTTGAAGGTTTAATATGTAGAGAATAAAGAGACGAGTCCAACACATTTTGAATCATTCAAATTGAAGCTAAAATGAGGAAGATATGAACATTTGAAGTTTGGAAGGAAAAATTCGCCAAATGGAAAAACGAGATTTTCTTTCTCTTATTGTTTCCTTTCACACAAAAACTCTTTCCATCTCATCTCTACTCAATCTCATCCATCAATTACATTTACCTAAATCTAAAGGCCATAATTTATCACATCTTCATCAAATCTCACCCGTTGATCATTTTGCCATAAATCTAACGGTCGCCTTTTATCTTCTCTTCCATAAATCACTTGTCTCAAATTTTTAATTTAGATACAACAACATATTCATTCTAAACAGCTCCTAAAAGTTTGATTACTTCACATATTCTTAAATCGACGTATTACAAATTTGTGAAGAAACTGTCAACGCTAAACTTGTGTATCTTGCCTTCGTATTTTGTAAAGATTGTTTCCAATATTTATTTTTGGATTTGTATTAAGGTGTGTGGGCACACCTTGGTTGTGAGAAAACTAAGTTGGTTTAATCCTG
>JBBMEG010044041.1:0-18401 GCA_037832605.1 Cyclanthera cordifolia | reverse complement strand
TTTGCAGGCCCTTTCGTCCTCTACTAAACAAATAGTACTGTGGATAGACCGTTGACCATTTTTCGGCATCAACAATATCTTATTTTTGTTTTTAAAAACAATACCAAAATTTAAAAGCTAAAAAACAAGCTTCCAAATACTTGTTTTAATTTATGAAATTTGGTTATGATTTATATATGTACTGAAAAGAGAAGATGGAACATATGTGGAAAATTTAGGTAAATATAAGCTTAAATTTAAAAAACTAAGAACGAAAAACCAAATAGTTATGTTTGGTTGGTAAAAATACAGGTAACATGTATATAAAAAGTAATAAAAAATTATGCGTTGAAGTGATATTGTTGTAGGGTTGAATTTTAAAAACCAAATAGTTAGCAAACAAGAAATTAGTGAGCAAATTTGAATAAACTCGAAAGTCTAGGGATGGAATTTGGTTATACTAAAGTTTATAGAGGAAAATTAAAAGTTTTCCCACTTGATAATCATTTGATTTTTTTTTTTTTTGTTAGCTTTTAAATTTAAGCTCATATCTACTATTTTAACCTATAATTTTTATTATTTTGGTATCTATATTTTGCTTATGTTTTTAAAACCAAAATAAAATTTGAAGGTTAAAAAATTAATTTTCAAATAAATTTTTGGTTTTCTGAATTAGGGTTATATGCTTTTTGGAAGATGAATGTATATGTAAAGATTAATACAAATTTAAAATCAAAAAATTAAAAATTGAAAAATTATCTTTAGGGGAAAAAATGAAACTTTATTCATAAAAAACACTCTTTTTTTTAATATAAATTGAGGAAGGAATTATAAATACTGATTTCTAGAATTGAATCTATGACCGTACAGTTGAACTCTATTACTTCTAAATAATGAAATTAAGATAGTACTTATTAAAAAAAAGAAAAACACTCCTAAATGTTGCTATTTATATGGAAAAGAAATAATAATTTTGCAGTATTTAATTTACACTGCATTTGTGTCAGCAAAATAAGTAATTTAATTGACTGTATATTTATGACCCAAAAATTATGTTCCATTAAGAACTTTGTGTTTGAGATGAATGAATACTACAATAATGATTATTTATTTTTGAAGCGAAGATGGAATGATTATTAAAAAAGAAACAACGAGAATAATAAAAATGTAAAATACTTATAGAAAGAATAAAAATTAATTAGAAAAAATAAAAATTAATTAAAAAGATAAAAAAACAATTTTGAAAAAAATGCGATTGTGATCAATAAAATGATTTTTGATGACTTAAACATATAAAACTATTCTCGTTCTTATCCTTTCGATTTCATCCTCTTACAGCAAACACCCCTCGAGAGAGTAAAAGAACAATCAAATGGTGAGGGAAAGGAAAAGGAATGGGAGGGCTGAGAAATTGAAGGTACACAAAATTGGCAGAGTGGAGTAGGATAAGCTAATGCTAAAGCTAACCCAATTGCTTGTGGAAGTAACCAAACAGATAAAGAGAGAGATAGAGTATAGTACTCTTTAATATTGAGATTTCTTTTTTAATTATATATAATAATAATTTAGCATGAGAAAAAAATACTCATTTAATGTCGTGTTTGGGGGTTGGGTTAGGGTGAGTTACACTAACCCACCCTAACCAAATGCGTGGTCTAATGTGTGTGTGTTTTCTTTTTTTTTTTTTCATTTCTCTTTTACAATCAACTATACCTATTATATTAATCATCTTCAATTTTTTTATATAAAAAAACAATCTCTATCACATCAACCTTTATCCATTCTCTATCTTACGCCTCAAACACATACTTACTAACACTTCTCTTCTTTTCTATTCCTGGCGTAACCAAACGCGCCTTAAAAGAGAAAATAGATCAAAGATACGTCTACGTATGTTTGTTGATTATTTGACTTCATGTAATCAAGTTGTTTTAGTCTTTAGGTAGAGAATTATTAATCAGTTGTGTTAATTAGCCGACTAAGGCAGTGATTATTTGACTTCAGGTAATCAAGTTGTTTTAGTCCTTTTGTTATTATGGATGCCCATGAGTGGGAAAAGAGAAGGGTGGCTGACCTTATTGAGGAGAAGGTAGGTGGAGGGAGGAGGACATTAGAGAGATTTTCTGTCTGGAGGATGCCGAGGTGATTCTGAGTATGCCCCTCGGTGAGAGGGGTGGGAAGGATGAAATTATTTGGAACTGCTGCTCTAAAGGTTTTTTTTTCGGTCAAAAGTGCTTATCAGTTGGCCTTGGATGTGGCTAATAGAGGCAGGGCTTCTCCCTCTGGGGGAGAAGCTAAGCTACTGCTGCAGTTTGGGATAGTTTCTGGAATATTCGCTGCTCCCCGAAAATTAAGCTTGGGGCGTGGAGTGTCATTGCAAACGATATTCCTTCTAAGTGCAACATTTATAATCGTGTGATTGATATTGACACTACGTGTCCGTTGTGTTCCAAAAGGAGAGAGTCTAATATGCATATTATTAAAGATTGCAAAAAGTCAATCGGGCTCTGGAATGATATATTCCTGGTTTGATGACTTTAAGGAGTGCTTTTTGAGGGGGAGAAGGGTATTGATTTTTGGGAAGAGCTTTGTTTAAAAATTGATAAAAATGATAGATTTAATGTTTTGATTATTATCTGGAGTTTGTGGAATTATAGGAACGAACTGATGATTAGTAATGAAAAGTTTCAGTTCCATAAGCTCCAGATTAGAGTTGAAAAAATGATTAATATTCATTATGTTTCTTTTTCAGGTTTGTCAAGATCATCTGGGAGAGCGGTCGAGTCTAGAGCTGAGGTGTGGAAAGCTCCTCCGGGTGGTGTCTGGAAGCTTAATTCTGATGCTTCAGTGTGCCCAAGATCGGGTGATGGTAGAATTGGCTGGGTGGTTCGTGATTGTAGAAGTGCTCCGATCCTTGTTGAGTCCAACGCTGGGTACATGAACTATTCGGTCAAAGTGTTGGAAGGGGTTGCGATTAGAGAAGGGCTGAAAAATTTGCTGCTGGCTTGCTCGTGGATCCCTCCCCTGATGGTGGAATCTGATGCAATTGAGGTGATCAAAGCTTTGGTGGATGTTGAAAGTGATCTATCTGAGTTTAATAATATTGTACAGGACATTAGTTATCTCTCTTGCTTGATTGGGGAAGTGTTTTTCTTCCATTGTAATAGATCTTATAATAGGGTGGCTGATATGTTAGCCAAAAACCTTAGTGATGAAACGGTCATTTGGAACTTTTTCCCTTTTTCGAGGGAGGATATGACTTTTTTTTTGGAGGGGGGCTCTCTCCCTTTGTGGCCTCTTATGTTGAAGAAGATTATTCGTACTTTTGTGGTTTTTAATGTGATTGCCATTGTTCAAAAAAAAAAAAAAAAAAAAAAAAAAGAAAAAAAAAGTTAGAATAATTGTTAGAATTGCTCTTTTTAACTTCTTTAGATAAGGAATTGTACTAAACTGTCGAGGGTATGAGAAAATACTGATCTTGCAAAGTGGATGTAGGCATATCTTGCTAAACCACTTAAAATCGTGTAGCAAACAATCTCCTTTTCTCTTAGCTCGTTTCGATCACTTGTTTATATCAATGCTTCTGCATAATTTCTGACGATAAATTGGCCCCAGAGCTGTTTAGGGTTTGCTGTTTGATATACTGCAAGATATTTTCTTTTCGATTCTTCAGATGAACAACCTCAAGATCCTGTTTCTTTCTCAAATTTTGATTTTCGCAATCTTTCGACTGTGCATTCATGTCAGCGAAGTTTGAAATCGATAAGTTTGATGGCAAGACAGATTTCGGCTTGTGGAAAAAGAAGATGAAGGCTCTTCTTGTTCAACAGAAGGTAGCGAAGGCTCTTATTGAATTAGATTCGGGTAAATCTACTTCTACAATTACTGATTCTGGAAAAGAAGAGATGGCTGAAATTGCTTATAGTTCTATAATTCTGAATCTTGCTGATAATGTCTTTCGAAGAGTAAGTAATATTCATAGTATATCAGAATTATGGAAAAAGTTAGAACAATTGTATGTCCCTAAATCTTTAACCAACAAGATTTGTCTGAAGGAGAGGTATTTTGGTTTTAAGATGGATGCATCTAAAAATCTTGAAGAGAATTTGGATGTGTTCACTAGGGTAAACATGGAGTTAACAAATTCAGGAGAAAAGATAGATCAGGAAAACCAAGCTGTTATCTTGCTAAATTCTTTACCAAATAAGTATAAAGTGACAACACAACCCTAATTCTCAGCCCCAAGATCCAAGCTTACAATGAAGCAAGAACCCTTGCTAAAATTCGAAAATTAATGTTTATTTTGCTAACTTCAATGTGGAAGATCTTGTGTAATTCCATGATCCTTATCATAAAGAGATAAAGAATGCTTTGAAATATGGTAGAGATACTCTTACTGTTGATATAATTCTTAATGCTCTAAAGTCCAATGAGCTTGAGTTTAAAGCTGAAAAGAAATAAACAGAGGTACTCTTTGTCAAAGGCAATAAGTTTAGAGGGCATCAGTTTAAAGTTCATAAACAGTCCAAAAAACATCAAACTACTCCTCAAAACAACAATCAATCTCGTGGCAGTAAAGAAAAGTCTTTTTGCAATTATTGCAAGAAAACATGACACACCAATCATCCTACACTTAAAAGGAAAGGAAAACTGCCAATTAAACATGAAGCCAATGTAATGACTGGTTATGATTCTGCTGAAGTTTTGATGATCAACCATATTGAAGGTATTGAATATGAATGAATACTTTACTCTAGATGCACCTATCATATGATTGCAAATAAAGTATTGTTTAAGAACTTTGAAGAGCTAGATGGAGGAAAGGTTATTATGGGTAACAATCAGTCTTGTCAAATTAAAGGAGTTGGATCAATCATGTTTAAACTCATTGATGAATCTACAAGAATGATCTCTTCAGTTAAATTTGTACCTGGACATATGAGAAACCTCATCTCGTTGGGCACACTTGATAAAGAAGGTTGTTCATATTCATCAGAAGGTGCAATCTCAAAGTTTCTAAGGGAACTGAGCAGAAGTTAATTGCTAAACTGATAAAAGGTTTATATTTTCTTCAGGTTAATGTTATCACTGATGAATTGGATGTTTCTACTTCTACAGATAGTTTCTCAAATCTTTGGCATTTCAGAATGGCTCATATAAGCAACGATGGACTTGACAGCTTGTACAAACAAGGATTGATTGGTTATGGTTAGCCTAACCATATCACCTTCTGTGAACACGACGTACTAGGGTAAAGCAGCAAGAAATAGCTTTGGAAGATCTACATACAAGTCTCTAACTCCTCTAGATTACATTCACTCGGATCTTTGAGGTCCATAAAGAGTAGAAACACATGGAGGAGCAAGATACTTCCTTACTCTTACTGACGAATATTCAAGGAAGCTATGAATTTACCTTCTTAAATCAAAGGATGAAACATTTGACAAATTTAAAATTTGGAGGAAGCTTGTTGAAAACCAAAAGAATAAGAAAGTAAAGGTACTAAGAACAGATAGTGGACTTGAATATTTGAGTTACAAATTTGAGGAAGTTTGTAATGATCAAGGAATCAAAAGACACCTGACAGTACCTTGAAATCCAGAGCAAAATGGATTGGCATAGAGGTTAAACAGAACAATTTTAGAAAGAATTCTGTTTATGTTATCTCATGCAAAGATGCCAAAATGCTTCTGGGGTGAAGCAACCTATACAACTGGTTACATCATTAATAGATCTCCTTCAACAGCTATAACTCTTAAAACACCACAAGGTATATGGTCAGGTGTGCCTCCAAAACTCAGTCATATGAAGGTTTTTGGATGTGAAGCTTATGCTCATCTAAAGCAAGGAAATTAGAACCTCGAGAAAAACGATGTATGTTTATTGGGTATCCTTAAGGTGTTAAAGACTATAAGTTGTGGAGTCTAGAGCCCAGAGAACAAAAGTGCATTATCAGTAGGGATGTTACTTTTAATGAAATCCGATGCCTTGGGCAAAACAACAAACTCCTAAAACTACATAGTCAACAAGATTAGACAGTTTTAAAATAGAGCTGGACACTGCTAGGTTACCTACAGCTTCATAAGGCATCTCAGAATCTGATATATCAAACATGATCTTGAGAATCAACATCAACCTCAAAGCCCATTCAATAATACAGAGTCAGAACCGATGAATGCTATCTCAAATATTGATCAAGATGAGAGTGATCATGATACTACAAACAATTCTTCGCATTCTTATCAACTTACAAGAGATAGAACTAAAAGAACCATAAAACCTTCAACTAAATATGAACAATCAGATTTTGTGGGTTTTGCTCTAAATTGCTTTGAGAATAACTATTTTCTTGAACTGTTAACTTATAAAAGAGCAACATCTTGTAAAGAAGCCAACTCTTGGATAACTGCAATGGATAGTGAAATCAATTCACTTTAGACAAATGAGACATGGATTGTAGTGGATAGACTTATATATCAAAAGGTGATTGATTGTAGATGGCTTTTCAGAATCTAGCCTGGAATTAGAGATTTCGAAAGCCAAGATTCAAAGCTAGATTAGTTGCAAAAGGGTACACTCAAGAGGAAGGCATAGATTTTAACAAAATATTTGCTCCAGTAGTTAAACATACATCCATTCGTGTACTTATATGCCTTGCAGTACACTTAAATCTTGAAATTGAGCAGATGAAAGTCACAACAACTTTTCTATATGCTTTGTTAGATGAAAATATCTACATGAATCAGCCTCCAGGGTGTGAAGAGGATATAAGAGCTAACAAAGTGTGTCTACTCAAAAAGGCTATATATGGCTTAAGGCAATCACCAAGACAGTGGAATAAATGCTGACGAATTCATTATATCAAAGAGATTTGTAAAGAATACACATGACTTTTGTGTATACAAGAAGAATGTTGATAAAGATACATTTATTCTACTCCTCTTATATGTTGATGGCATCCCCATCTCATCAAATAATGCAGCTGAAATAAACAAGCTTAAGCAGCAATTGAGTGGAAGATTCAAGATGAAAGACCTCGGGTGTTTGAAGAAAATTTTAGGAATGGAGATTCAAAGAGACATGATATCACATTCGTTATCAATTTCCCAGCCTGACTATCTACTCAAAGTTCTTAGAAAATACAATATGAATGAAGGGAAAGTAGTCAAAACACCAATTGCTCATCATTTCAAGTTGAACTCAAAACAGTCACCACAAACAGAGGAGGAACTGAAAGAAATGCAGACAGTCTCTTACGCAAATTTTGTTGGAAGCCTTATGTATAATATGATCACTTGCAGACTTGATCTAGCCTATTCAATGAGCATGGTTAGCAGGTATATGGGGAATCAAGGAAAAACCTATTGGGAAGCATGCAAGTGGATACTAAGATATATCAAGGTAACAACATCCAAAAGGCTTATACAGAAAGGCAGGTGCACAATCAAATACAATTATTTGGCTATGTGGATTCAGATTATGCAGCAAACCTAGATAAACGTCGATCTCTCACTGGCTATGTATTCACATTGTTTGAAAATACCATCAGCTGGAAATCATCACTTCAGACAGTTGTAGCACTATCAACTACAGAAGCAGAATACATGGCTTTAACCGAAGCAGTAAAAGAATCTATTTGGCTTAAAGCCTTAATATATGAAATGTATCCTGCAGTTTCTGGTATTGAGATTTACTGTGATAGTCAGAGGTCATTGCAATCTCAAAAAACCCTATTCATCATGGAAGAACAAAGCATATTGAGGTCAGATTTCACTATATTAGAGAGATGATACAGCATGGCACTAAGGTTCAAAAAATTGCAAGTGCTCATAATTCAGCTGATTTACTAACAAAAGCTCATAATTCTTAGCTCATTTCGATCACTTGTTTCGTCTCAATGCTTCTGCACAATTTATGACAACAATGTTCATCTTTTTTTTTAATAAATCTATGAATCTGAACTAAATTAATTCCATAAATCAAAACTAAGTTTTTGAAAGCTATATTTTTTTTAGCTTTCAAATTTTAGTTTGTTTTTAAAGACAAGTATGATGTAGACATCAAAGTCATGAAATTTATGTATTAGAATAGTGATTATAGGCTTAAATTTCAAAAACTAAAAACAAAAATGAAAGGCTTATCAAACGAAACCTTAATAAGTTTTTAGGGAATGTTTGAGATGGTGGGATGAGATCTTTTGAACCACCAAGTTTACATCGTAACCATCATTACTTTACTCTCACTTTCTTTATTTTTTCCATTCTCTTCTTTTTTTTCTGTTCTTTTTTCTTCCCTTCCGGTGCGGTATTCAAACATGCCCTAGCTTTGAAGTTGGTGCCTGATATCGTATATCGAAATGAGTTGGATTTAATTTTCCAGTTACAAATTCATCAATTCATTCTATCATATAACTTATATATTTTCAAATTCTGTTGAATAGATGATGAGGTTAATCGAGCCAATGTATTACATAATGTAAACATTCATCTCAAAATTAATTATATGAGAAGAATAGCTCACCTATCATGTAAATTGCTAGGCTTATGTTGAAGGGGATTCAAAATACTCGGTGGATATTATTATATATCGAGATCAAGCATTGACAACGTTGATCAATTCAACCTTATCGCTATCGACATTTTCGCATGCCACGTCTACAACAACATCCAATGAATTATGGGCGCCACTTTAAAAATACACTAAATATCAGTCTAATATTTGTTAGAAATAAACACTATATATCTATGATTCAATTAACCTTCTCTTTTATTTTTAAAGAAAAAACCAGCCAACATAGATATGGTTTATAAATCAAGTACAACGCACATTTTAATGTAAAAAAATATATTGGTGTGAAGTAAAAAATTACGAATTGAAGTTAAACCTCCACTATTATCAATAATATGCTACAATAAGTTCTCACTTGTTATTATTAGAGGTATACAACATATAATAACTCATTTAAATTACTAGAGGTATGCAACATATACTAACTCGTGATAAATTATCTCTACAACAAACGAACTACTAATCCAAGAGAACAAAAGATATCACAA
Organism: Cyclanthera cordifolia; assembly: GCA_037832605.1. NCBI lineage: Eukaryota > Viridiplantae > Streptophyta > Magnoliopsida > Cucurbitales > Cucurbitaceae > Cyclanthera > Cyclanthera cordifolia. Next base: position 9,366 of record JBBMEG010044041.1, on the reverse strand, counting down.
ATTGTGGAATCGAATGACCCACTTGAATCTTAATATAGTGCTTCTTTTTATTGGACCGAATATTCGTTTGGGTTTACGGGCTTCTGATACCATATCAGAAAATGTGGGCATCCATCTCAAAACTAATTGGCTATGAGAGGAGTAGCCCACCTTGTCTTATAAATACTTTGAGGACCCTCCATTTATTCAATAGGGGGATAATGAGATCTTCAACAATAAGGCATACACATTCAAACAAATACCTAAAAATTAGGCCAAAGATTTCTAGAAGCTCACTTAACACATCGAAAAGATTGGTGAGGTTTTGTTGATTGATTCAACTTGACGATCACGGTTGACTGGGAAATTTCGACCAATAAAAAAACTGTTAATCATTCATAAATAAATTCAATTAAAATATTGGGCCAATTACAAATATATAATTTTCTGAAAATTAATTGGGTTGAAAATTGTTTTGTTTGGATTTTAGGCCCAAGATAGGTCTAAGCCCATGTAGTAGGCTCAAACATTCATGAAGCCCAATCTCATAAGGTGGCCAAAAAACCCATGAAGTTCAAGCCCACAAGCTCATAGAACTCTATAAATAGAGAGCTCTCCTTCATTTCAAAGGAGGCGGAGAAATTAAGATCTGAATTTGAACTGCTAACTGAAGTCTTAGAGATTACCAAACATCAGTCAGAGAATTCAGAGCATTCAACCATTCAGATTCATAAGCCTTCAAAATTTGTCAACTAGTCAGAGAATTCAGAGCATTCAACCATTCAGATTCATAAGCCTTCAAAATTAGTCTGCGAGTCAGAGAAATCAGAGATAAAACATCAGAATTCAGAACATTCAACGATAGAGGCTTCAACAAGTCGATCGTCTCTTCGCCTACGTTTGGAGATTCAATCACCATCCGTCTGAGAACAAGCTCACAACCCTCAGATCAACATCATTAATTTCACATCCCGAGAGAAAGAATCAAGGAAACAAATTAGAGATTGTAACCATATACCCTTATTAATAAAATTCAAGTTCATATACACGTGTCTCGCTCTCCTATCTTAGAATTAATCTCGTGAATAAATTGACACACCCAGTGGGACCATCTCTGCCTCTCATCTCATTATCTCCCACAAAATCAAGCATAAATCCGGAAATGCCATATCAAAATTTGATGCCCCATCAGAGACCTCGATGACGTCGCGAAAAGTTGCAGCCAAATCTGCTGTCGTGATAGAAGTTGCGATGACATGTGGACAAGTTGCATCAAACATTATTTCTTCATATGCTTACGTTGGACCTGTGACGCGCAGTCGCTTAAATTCAACCGAGATAAACGAGGCTCGACCTAGTCCTCAAGTGATTGCGAGTAGGATTGCAAAGCAACTTGAAGAAATTTCTGATAAAGTCATCAGCAAAGACAGTTCGTCATTTGATCAAGCCATTCCAACGATCATTCAAAAAGAGACCTCAAACCCTGACGTGATGTCTGTAATGATAGCTGGTGTAGAAGCAGATGTCAGAATGACAGAGTTTGAGAGGAAGCTCGAACAAATGCAAAGAACAATTGAGGATCGGGACTTGGATATTGCTTTCCTGAAAAACCAGTTGCAGAATAGAGAAGCAGCTGAATCAAGCCAAGCCCCCGTTGAACGAAGAACTGATAAGGAAAATCTTGCAGAGGAACAACCACAACATTCAACCTTGATTGTATCCTTATCTGTTCAACAGTTACAAGATATGATTACTAATACAATTAGAGTCCAATATGGTGGTCCAATTAGAGTTCCCTCATGTATTCTAAACCATACATGAAGAGAATAGACAAATTGAGGATGCCTACATGATATCTACTGCCTAAGTTTCAACAGTTTAACGGTAAGGGCAACCCCAAACAACATGTTGCGCACTTTGTAGAGACTTGTGAAACTGCTGGCACTCGAGATGATCTTCTCGTCAGACAGTTTGTTCGTATCTTAAAAGGCTGGGTACATCAAAAGATAGTAAAAAAGATTTCCCGTCCACAGCTACCATTAAAGCACAATCTTCGATTTTTGGAAGATTAAGTGAACCTATAAAGGAATCAGACACATCTTCAAAAAGTCGATCATCTGTCTTTCAAAGGTTGTCCAAAGTAAAAGAGGAAATGAAAGATACAAACCCAACTACAGTTACGTCTCAACTGTCTGTTTTTCAAAGATTAAGTGTAACCACACCAAAACTAAAAGCTCAAAAGAAACTATTGACAAGGAGTCCTCGATTTGCTCAGACATCTGTAGTGTTATTCCATCCTGCATGAAAAGAAAGATGTTGTTGGAAATCGCGACAGAATGATCAGTGAGAATAAAAAGACGTGATATTATCATCACTAATCCATCATAAAAAGTTTTAAAGTAAGAGGAAAATGAAGCACCCTATCATCACATTACCGTCTTAGAAGATGCAGAGGATGAGGTAGGTGAAGATGATGTTGATGAAGCACCACGCCATTAGAGGTGGCAATCAACCGACAGTGGATGAACTGAAAGAGATAAACCTTGGCACACTAGAAGAGCTATGACCAATCTTTATAAGTACATTGCTTACGCCTCAAGAAGAAGAAGAGTATCTAAGTTTACTTATAATGTACAAAGACATATTTGCTTGGTCATACAAAGAAATGCCAGGGTTAAACCCTAAAGCTGTTGTCCATCGTCTTGTTGTTGAACCCGAGTTTCGACCAATTAAACAAACTCAACGACGCTTTAGACCAGAGCTTATCCCGAAAGTTGACTGAAGTAGGGTTCATACGCGAAGTCAAATACTCGACATGGATTGCAGACATTGCTCCTGTAAGGAAGAAAAACAGATAACTCTGTGTTTGTGTTGACTTTCATGATCTAAACAACGTATGCCCGAAAGATGACGCAATCACAAGGCATGAAGCTTTATCTTTTATGGACGGGTCATCAGGCTATAGTCAGATAAGGATGGCTCTTGAGGATGAAGAAATGATAACTTTCCGAACTTCAAAAGGGATATGTTGTTACAAGGTTATGCCATTCAGATTAAAGAACGCAGGTGCATTATATCACCAAGTTATGCCATTCAGATTAAAGAACGCAGGTGCATTATATCACCAAGCAATGCAAAATATCTTTGATGACATGCTTCACAAACGTGTGGAATGTTATGTTGACGATCTCATGGTCAAGACCGGAAAGAGACATGATTATCTCAAAGAATTGAAAGTGGTCTTTGATCGGGTGAGAAAATACCAGTTGAAGATATATCGGCTCAAATGCATATTTGGTGTGACGACAGGAAAGTTTTTGGGTTTTGTCGTAAGACATCGAGGAATTGAAATAGATCAGTCCAAGATTGACGCGATACAAAAGATGCCAAGATCAAGAAACTTACACAAACTTAGAAGTCTTCAAGGTTGTCTAGCATACATACAGAGATTTATATCAAACCTAGGTGGTAGATGTCATCCCTTCCAAAGATTAATGAAGAAAGGAGAGATCTTTGAATGGGATGAAGCATGCCAGAATGCTTTTGAAAGCATAAAGAAATATTTGCTTAACCTCCTGTCCTAGGCGCACCTATAGTTGGGAAGCCATTAACATTATACATAACTGCCCAAGAGAACTCATTGGGGGCACTGCTCACACAACTGGGTATAGGAGGAAAGGAACGAGCTTTGTACTACTTAAGCCGAACTCTTACCGGTTTAGAGATAAACTACTTCCAGATTTAAAAAAATGTGCTTGGCTATTTTCTTTTCTGTTGATAAATTAAGACATTACTTGCAAGCGTTCATTGTACGTCTAGTTGTAAAAGCGGATCCCATTAAATATATTTTCTCTCGACCCATCATTACAGGGCGTTTAGCTAAGTGGGCAATTCTACTATAGCAGTAAAATATTGTGTATGTACCTCAGAAAGCAGTAAAAGGACAAACATTGGAAGATTTCTTAACTAATCATCTTGTTCCATCAGATTGGCAATTATGTGAAGAATTCCCTAATGAAGAAGTTTTTTTTTTATTGAAATCACACATGAACTATGTACTTCGATGATACAACACGAAGAAGTGGAGTAGGTGCAGCCATTGTGTTCATCTCCTAGAGAAGCATATGTTACCTTACAGCTTCACACTTAGTGAACCATGCTCAAATAACATTGGTGAGTATCAAGCTTTAATTATTGGACTCTAAATGGTCGTTGAAATCGACATAAAGTATATAGAAGTATTCAGAGATTCAAAATTAGTGATAAACTAAGTTTCACTTCAATATGGTACGAGGCATGATGATTTAAAGCTGTATTTTACCTATGCTAGACGATTACTAGAGAATTTTGACAGTGTCATTTTAGAGCATATCCCAAGATTAGAAAACAAGAAGGCAGATGCCTTGGCAAATCTGGCTACTACACTAACAATTTCAAGTCAGGAAGTTGTCAACATTTCACTTTGCCAAAAATGAATTATGCCAATAGTTAAAGATCAATTTCAAGAAATAAATATGATATCTGTCCATGTGATCGAGGATCAAGATTGGCGATAACCTATTATCGACTATCTTCAACACGGGAAACTCCCTACTGATCCTAGGCACAAGGAAAATGTACGAAGAAGATCTGCTAGATTTATCCATTATAAGGATACTCTTTATCAACGCTTTTATGAAGGATTGCTTTTATGATGCTTGGAATGTGATGAATCAGATAAAGCATTGGAAGAGGTGCACGGAAGAATTTGTGGCACTCATCAATCGAGCCATAAACTTCACTTCCAATTAAGAATAATGGGCTACTACTGGGCAACTATGGTCGGAGATGCAATGAAATATGCAAATAAGTGCGAGGCTTGACAATTTCATGCAAACTTCATACATCAACCGCCAGAGCCTCTGCACCCTACTATTGCTTCATGGCCATTTGAAGCTTGGGGACTCGACCTTGTTGGTCCTATAACGCCAAAGTCATTTGCAGGTCACTCCTATATCCTGACTGCAACTGACTATTTTTCAAGGTGGCGGAAGAAATCCCTTTAAGAGAAGCAAAGAAAGAACATAATGTAAACTTTATCGGGACACACATATCAGATATCGCTATGGAATTCCTCACCACATTGTAACAGATAATGGTAGGCAGTTCTCTAATAGCATGATAGATAAGTTGTGTGAAAAATTTTGCTCCAAACAGTACAAATCATCCATGTATAATGTAGTAGCAAATGGATTAGTGGAGGCATTCAACAAGACCTTATGCAATTGTTGAAGAAGATGTCCAAGACAAAGAAAGATTGACAAGAAAGAATTAGTGAAGCATTGTGGGCTTACCGCACTGTGCATCGCACCCATACATGGGTCACCCCATATTTCTTAGTTATCGAGTTGAAGTCGTGATTTCTCTGGAAAGAGAAATTCCTTCGCTTAGAATGGCCATACAAGAAGGCTTAACAGTTGAAGAAAATGTGTCGCTACGTCTCCAAGAATTAGACGCATTAGATGGGAAAATACTTGAAGCTTAGCAAGTGTTTTAGTGTTATCAAGCACGAAAGACTAAAACTTTTGACAAAAATATCTAGCCTCGTTTGTTTCAAGTTGGTGACCAAGTTCTTGCTGTTAGAAGACTAATCATCACAACACGACATACAGGAAATAAGTTCACACCTAAATGGGATGGACTCTATGTCATCAAGGAAGTCTACACTAACGGAGCTTACAAGATCATGTATAAAGACGGATTACGAATCGACCCCATTAATGGAAAGTTTTAAAAAAAGTTATATGCTTAAAAAAAATGTAATACTACTTGGCATATGAGTATAAACTGCAAGCTACGTTTGGCCCCAAAAAAAAGAAAAAAAAAAGAAAAAGAGGGTTAAAAAAAATTATGTAAATGAACTACGTTATGACTTGATCTATTTTTATTAAATTAAAGGGTACGTAGGCAGCTTAAATAAAAGTATAAGTTTAGTCCATTAATAGCAAACAAATCCTTCTACAATTATGCCAAAAATTTGCTTTTTTTGTTTGCAACCTTGAGATTATTTATTACCAAGATAAAAATGAGGTAAAGATAAACCATACTACTTCCTATGAAATCAATATGCTAAAAAAAAAAAAAAAAACAACGGATGCAGCTCTGTCAAGGAACTCATTTCAAATCTTTTAGCTCCTGTCGAGCTTCGCTTAACATTTCGCGTAACATTGCCAAGTTGTTAATATCAACACCAGAAAGGACAGGAGTATTTTCAATTTCGCTTACAATTTCTCGCTGGATAGACTTGTCATGCTTTGGTTAATTAGATGAGTTTCTTTCTCAGTAATTGACTTCAATACCTCTTCACAGTTGGTTCTTATTGCTTGAATCTGGGCTTCCAATCGTTCCTCCTCTTCTTTTAACTGTCGACTTTGTTGAGTAAGTTTGTCCATTTCTGTCATTATGCTATTCTGGCCATTCAACACGTCATTTAAAATACTATTCACTTTTTTTAGCTCACAGTCCTTGCTTGCAGCTTTGAATTGGGAAGAGTGTGATGATTCTATCCTATTGAACTTTTCAACCTTAAGGAAATATTTTTTCACAAAATTTTGAAGATACGGTAGGTTTGCCCCACAAGTCATTGAAATGGTTTAGAACATCATGTCTACGTACCCGGTAAGACAAGATAATTTCTCAAATGAGGTTTTAATTATCTTCCTACCTAGCTGTTCCATACGGCTAAAGCAGTTTCCTTCTGAATATTAAGAAGATCGTATTCTGCACAACAATGAGAGACCCTGCTATTAGATACTGACAACTCTTGCAAATGCAAAATAGATTTTCTTGGTAGAGATTTTCTCGTCGGCGACATATCTCTCAAGGGGAGCGCTTCTGTCAAATCTAGTGCCTCATCCGCTTGCAAAATAGGTCCTTTTGATTGCGATAACTCGTTTAATGGTGATGTTTTTTTCAAATCTCGTGTCTCATTTTAATACAAAGCATTATCTGGTAATGACATTTCCCTCAACGGTTGCACTTCTTGCAAATTTAAAGTTTCATTTAACTGCGACATCTATTTTAATGGCGGCGCTTCTGTTAAATCTAATGTATCGTTTGAATACAAAGCATTATCTATTGGTGGCATCTCTCTCAGTGGTTGTACCTTTATCAAATCTATTGTCTCCTCCAGTTCCGAAACATACTCCCTTACTAGTGGTGTCGGCTCTCGAATCTTCCACCTCTTCATTGGTTGTAGGAAGAGACGATGAGACTTCAATAGGAATCATTAAAGCTTTTTGATTTTCCATGCTAGCCACTGCATAAAATCGTAGCTGAATTAGAAAATAATAATAATAATAGCGTGTAGTGAAAAGATTAAAAATGATGGAAGAAACTCTAACCATGGTTGTGGGAAGAGAAGGAAATTGTGACGCACAAAACTGTAAAGCACTTAATGCTCTTGAAAAATGTCATCAAGGTCTGTAGATTTTTTAGATTTTTTCCTTTTTCTAATGCTGATCATTATTACTATTCTGACTTGCATCTTCACCATTAGAGGCAAACTCTATAGGATCAAACATTCAAATTTTCTTACCGCCAACTTCTTCAGTAGTGGATTTCGAAAATTTTGGTTTGGTAAGAAGAAGCGCAAAACTATCGACCAATTTGTTAATTTCGTCTACAAGATAACTACCGTTCTTCTCAGACCACTATCTACGATAATGTGGAGTAACTTGATTGTGAGAATTCATTGCAAGTGGAGGAAGGTACACTCAAGACGACGTCTTTGTTCCAGTACATATCATCCAAAAGCGTAACACATTGTTTAAAGTAGATTTTAGGGTCTCTTTAGTTAGATCATTTGGAATACCTTGGAAAATTCCGAATTGCCTACTGAATCGACATGGATTATAGCTCTCAATGACTAGTGAAGATCCTGTATTGAAGATAAGAAGCCTGGACGAAAACTTATGAAAAATGAAGAAGACCAAAAGCATAAAAAAAGTTGTGGTCATCTACAAGTTGTACACCTTTGTTTCTGTCGGAAAGAGTGGCATACCACGACACTTGTTGTCCTTTGTGAATACGCAAATGAGCTTCAAAGGCGGTGAAATATCTTGCTCCTCCTTTGCCAGAGAAATCTACCATTATTGGACCTCGACGCGATGTAGGAAGCGAAAAATGTGTGTTGAAATAATGCACAAGTCACCCATATATATATATAATGCAAAGGAAGACATGCGTTTGTAGAGCCAGCGGAAGGAGATGTTTCATAAACTTGGCTCAAGCCATGGTAAATATTTTATAAGGCCGGAATGGCTAGGCTGAATACATATGCTTCGGCCATGAAACTCTCCACCATAAACGCTTTTAGGCGCAACATACAGTGTTTAGAAGGAAACACAAATAGACACAAAAAACAAGAAAGGAAAGCCGCCAAATATGTCTTGTCTTGCATGTCATTCCCCACACTTAACTCATGAAACAAGGCCATATCTTTTTCACTCCAGCCTTCACTTCCATCAAGATATTTCAGGCGTGCACACACGGTTGAGAGTCTTTGAAGTCTCCATACACTCTTTTTCTCACAAAAAGAATAATCTCATCATTGATGCAAGTTAAAAAAAAAATTTGAAAAAAATTGTTGACAAACAATTGACAATACAAAAAAAAAAAAAAAAAAAAAATCAAAAGATATGTATATGTATATAAAAATAGACTCGTCCATAATAATAAAAAAATGTATACATAAAATAATAAATTGATAATAATAGCAACAAAAAAAAAAATCTTATATAATATATAGTAGGCAAATAAGTAAACTAACGTATATACATACATACTGTTATGACGTAAAATATGGCCCGGAAGTCTCGGAAGAGGCCGGGACCCAAACAAAGAACAAAAGGACCAAAGCCGACCCCACGGGGTTCGGCCACGCCTTTGCCGACCCCCCAGGGGTCGGCCAGCTCCATTGCCGACCCCCCGGGGGTCGGCCAGGTCTTCGCCAACCCCCCAGGGGTCGGCCATATCCATTCCTGACTCCTCGGGAGTCAGCCTTGCCACTACCGACCCCCCGAGGGTCGCCTAAATGGAGGCCACAACCCCTGGGGTTCGGCCAAGTCCATCTCCGACCCTCCGGGGTCGGAGTAACAACTCCAAACTCTCTCAGGAGTTGGCCAAGGAAGGCCAGGACCCCCTTGGGGTCGGCCCTTGCAGCTGGTTGGCCAAGGAAGGCCAGGACCCCTTCGGGGTCGGCCCTTGCAGCCTTATCCTTCTCGGGTCCAGCAACGAGTAGGTCCATCCGAGTGGATGGACCGTGGAGGTTAGGACTCTCCGAGGAGTCGATCGAGTCCAAGTAACGTTTGGAGGCGTTGCACCCCGTGACGTCGCCCGTTACAACGA
>JBBMEG010044020.1:0-18403 GCA_037832605.1 Cyclanthera cordifolia | reverse complement strand
ATGGAATACATGATAACAACAAAGAAATAATAGTCGCGGGTAAAATAGAGAAAATAACGAAGAAATTAAATTAGTACCTTTGAAATGTGTAGAAATAGCCACGGGTAGAGGAGTTTTCCGTGAAGAAATAGAGTTTTTAGAGGAAGAAATGGAGTTTTTGGGGGAAGAAGAAGAAAAGTACTGAAATGAAGTTTTTGACCGCGGGTAAGAAGAAGAAAAGTAAATAAATGGAGATTTTTGGGAAGAAGAAGAAGAAAAATGGAGGGTTTCGATGAAATGGGAGAAAAATATGAAATGAGTGTTTTTGGCCGCGGTTAAGAAGAAGAAGTAAAGAAATAGAGTTTTTTTGAGAAGAAATGGAGTTTTTGGGGAAGAAATGAAAGTTTGGGGGGAAGAAATGAAGTTTTCGGGTGAAGAAGAAGAAGAAAATGGAGGAAAAAATGGAGGGTTGTCGGAGAAAACGAGGAGAAATGAGGGGGGGGAGAAAAAAAAGTTTGGTGTCAGTCCGACCGACACTAAAGGGTGAACTGAACCGGTTTTTAATTTTTTTTTTTTTTTTTAGTGTCGGACTAGATTTGGTGTCGGTCTGACCGACACTAAAAGTGTTGACCGACACCAAAAAATAGACACCAAATGTGACCGACACCAAATATCCGTGTTTTTTAAAATATTTTGGTTTGACCGGCACCTATTCCCTTATTTGTAGTAGTGGAAAAAAAAAAGTTTTGTTAGGTCAAATCAAGGTACTTCTAGATGCCTAACCAAAAAGAAGTTTTGTAAGAGTGGTTATGGATTTCAAAATTAGAATTGTGAGTGTTTGGAAAGTGGTGATTACTCAACCAAAAGGTGTTTATATGGATGCTTAACTAGGATATAGAATTAAGGTGTAAATCCTTTAATTATTAAATAATAACAAAAAAACCCAACTCAATTTAATTTCACAATAATATTTATTAATGTTTTAATAATTCCTTCAATCATTTAAAGCTCTAATTTCATTTTAAACGCTAGAAAAAATCAAGTTGTACATTTTATTTAAATGCATGTTCATTATAAGTATCCATGTTTTTTCTAAGAAGTTTTAGATTATGTTTCAATGAAAACAAAAACTCTAGTAATGATTTAAATTGCAGGAGTGACCAGTGGTAATTGACATATAACCTCAACAAAAAAAAAACATTTGTCATTTGAATCTTTAGTTTCAAATAATGTTGAAATGTTATTACATATAGCAACCATCCCATAACATGATGATTAAATGGTGTATATATTTGGTATTGTAAGTATTCAATAGATGTGCAAGATGATATCTTTTTCATCAGCTTATGTATAGCTTCAAAATCGCCTCGCATTTTCTTTTCTCGAAAAAATCGGTACTCTTATTTTCAAAAACATTTTAAACCATAAAATCACACTCTTATAATTCAAAAGCTTTTCAATCTTTTTTCATTTATGTATAAATAGATGTCATGTATCACTCAAGTTCACATATTCAATTCTTTGATATAAATGACCATTTTATATTAATTTTTATGTTTTTAACTCATAAGTGACCAAAACAACCATCAATAATCCTGGTTGCTTTCGTAAATCAAATTTCAAGATTCTAACTCTTATTTTCTATATCTCAATAAACAATTTTGGTACGCCAAGCTAACCAATTAGACCATTTGAGGCTTGAGTTAGAGGTCGTAGCTTCGAAGTTGTTGTAGGCTAAAATATACTGAAATACTCGGACAAGGCTGGGGCCTCACAAAGGGGTCAGCCAAATGGAGGCCACAACCCTAGATGGTCGGTCAAGTCAACACCGACCCCCCAGGGGACAACAAAATGGAGGCCTCAACCCTAGATGGTCGGTCAAGTCCACGCCGACCCCCCAGGGGTCGGCCAAATAGAGGCCACAACCCCCAAGGGGTCGACGGTGTCCATCCCGACCCTTCGAGGGACGGCTAAGTAAGTCCTTCCCCCTAAGGGTCGGCCAAATGGAGGCTACAACCCCATATGGGTCACCCTTGCAGCCTCGACCCTCTCGGGTCTGGCAAAAGAAGGCGAACACCCCCTACGGGGAAACATGTGGAGGTCAGGACTCCCCTAAAATCGACCAACTCCAAGTAATGACTGGATCCATGACAACGGCAAGGAGTTACACCGAGTAGGCCAGCTCGAGTTTATTTTCCGTGAATGTCAAGACTCCCCTAGAGTCATTCAAGTCCAAGTAACGTTTAGGGATGCTGCCCCCCGTGGCGTCCTAGAGTTACAACGAGTAAACAAGCCCGAGTGGGTTGGTTTTGGAGGTTAAGACTCTCCGGTGGACGAGTCGAACGAGTCCAAGTAACATTTAGGGACGCTGCACCCCACGACGTTTTAGGGTTACAACGAGTAGACCAGCCCGAGTGGGTTGGTAGTGGAGGTTAGGACTCTCCCCTAGAAGTCGACCGAATCCAAGTAACAAATGGAGACGCTATAACCCGTGGCGTCTGCGGTTACAACGAGTAGGTCAACCCGAGTGGGTTGGTCGTGGAGATGAGGACTCTTAAGGGTTGACCGAGTCCAAAGCTGACCTCTGAGGAGGACCGTCGAGTAGGCCAGCCCGAGTGGGTGTGTCATGGAGGTTAGGACTTTCCTGTGGATAAGTCGACCAAGTCCAAGTAGTGCTTGGAGACGTTGCACACTTGTAGCTTCCTAGCGTTACATCGAGAGGGCTGCACCCCTAAGGGGTCGGCCATAGAGATGAGGACCTATAAAGGTTGATCGAGTCCAAGTAACTATTGAGTCAAAGCTGTTACACCTCCAAATGGTAACGATCAAGAGTTACACCAGTATTCATTCTAGGCTTAATGACAGACGTTTCCAATGGCTAGCCATTAAGTCTCGCATAAGTGAGCTGTAGTGGTTACGAAACCGACTAGTATAAGAATTCAGATCATTCTCCCTTTCAAAGGGGTGAATCCTAAGCAAAACTACGCTAAGTATTCTCAAGCCATTCTACGTTCTAAAAAGTCCTCTAAATTACTCTCATAAACTCCTACTGACTTAGGAATCGGAGGCCTTATAGCTCATGTCACACCGGTGTGTCCTAAATTATTTAATTTTGAAGACTTTTCGTCCTCGGTAATACAAATCATACTTTGGATATTCGTTGACCATTTTTCTACATCAACAGAAGGGTTCTAGTGACATTATGAATTAGGGAGGTGGACATCTCAAAGAAGGCTTTCAGGACCGGGTAGGGACATTATGAATTTGTTCGTGATGTCTTTTGGTTTGACTAATATCGCTACAACTTTTATGGACTTGAAGGACCGTTTAAGTAATTTATAGATAGGTTTGTAATATAATTTGTTCACAACATCCTCATTTACTTCAAGTCTTAAAAAGAACATAGGGAGTATTTAATACAAATGTTGAGTACATTGAATAAGAACAAGTTGTATGTCAAATTCTCTAAGTGCATCTCTCTAAGCCATGTAGTCTCAAAGTATGGTATCTTAGTGGATCTAGCCAAGATTAGCACTTTGAATTCCTTAGTCAGTCTAACCAATGTATTTAATGTGTGCAAATTTCTAGGTTTGGTTGTCTATTAAAAAAAGTTTGTTCCTAACTTCTCCGAGTTAAAAAGATTGATGACTCTGTTGACCTAAAGAGTGTGCACTTGCATTTTCACTAATGAGTGTGAAGTGAGCTAACAAATGTTGTGGTGATTGACGACTACCCAAATATTGGCTATTCCATAATGGTGTAAAGGGTTCATGGTATACAATGGGCTTCAAAGAAAGTTGTTGTGTTTTGATGCAACCGGGTAAAGGGATTTCTTAAGCTTCTGGATAGTTAAAGCTACATGAGCAAAATTATTCTACCTACACTCTTATGTTGGTGGTTGTAGTGTTCACCTTGAATATCTTGAGACACTAATTATCTAGAGAGAAATATCAAATTTACAAAAATCACACGAGTAAAACTCTTTTCTCTCACTAAAAGTTTCTTAACTTCTTACCACTTATAAATTTATAATTGAAAAATTGAAAAACTAATGCATTTTTTAAATGTATATATTTGTAAATTAATGTGAGGTTGAAACAATATTTAAAATTTTATTTTAAATATAGTCTTTTGTCACGTTTTATCTATTGTATCTATTTGGTCTAAATTTCAACAAATTGTATTTTTGAATAATACATAGAATAAAAATCTTAAAAGATTCGGAGAAAAATGATGAATGTCTTCTACAAATTAACAAATTGATGTAATATATATCAAATTTGAATTTCTCATTGCATATAGTTGATTTAAAATTTGTGTATATACATATATATATTCCTCTCTATATATATTTATAATCTTGAGTTGTTTATTTTTGTATGAATTAAAAAAATGGTATTAATGTGGAATGCATTATAAATTATTCTGGGTTTATTTTTATTTTTTTGTGTGTGATAGGTTTAGAATTGTGCAGAAAGGCAACAATGGTGGATTAAATCTCTCTTAGGGGATATAAAAAAAATAAAAAAATAAAAGGACAAATTAAGTACAAGTGAACATGTATTTTATTTTATTTATTAATGTTAAATTAATCCATGACTATACAAATTTTTCATTATAAATTTATAAGAGGTAAGAAGTCATGAAGCTTTTAGAGAGAGAAAAGAAAGACTAAATAATGTCATTTTTATTCTTTACACACCTGTGAAAATCTCTTAAAATTAACTTAAAGGTATTAATTGCAACACTTTTCAAATTTATGGCTGGTTTGTGCAATTTTCCCTTTATTTAAATAGTAAATTAAGAGAACTTCTTATGGATAAAAAAATATGGAAATACTCGAGGCTATTCTAGTCATTTTACAATGAGGCGACTAAGTATTATGAAATGGAAAGAGTTTCGGTCTTTATTGTTTATTCATGAAGAAGGGAAGGGCCACTTACAATTACACAATTAATGAACCCTAAAATTTCCGAACGGAAAAGTCCTCTTACAACCCCTATAATATTGTGATGGTAACAATTGCAACCATAAACTTTTAATTTTATCAATTGTCTTCTCAGTATTGCAATTGTTAAGGGTTATGCTCTAAAGGTCTAGTAGTTTGTATTTAAAGAATGAGCATTTAATGTTAGACATTTTGTGTTAAATTTCAATTATAAATAGTAGTTATTATTTTTAATAAATAGGCATTTAATATTCAAACGTCATTCAACCTTATCGCATTAATTCGATTAATGTCGATATGCCCATGTTTATTTTGATGTATACTTGGACAAGTACATATGACATACAAGTGTATCTAGTTTCAAGTTGATAACCTAAGACGTCTACAATATATGAACTAAGGCTAGGGCGCCTAAGTTCTAGCAACACAATTGGTGCAGCTCACTTTGCAAGATTGCAAACGATCTGATCTTGGTTGTTCATGTTGAGACATGTGAGTGGGGTGCCAATGCAAAAAGAAGTTTTTGCAAAAGATGTGACATAAGTTTTTTGATCGAGCTAATCATTTTGTTATAGACTCGCATCAACTACTTTGCTAAGGACGATCGTGTTAATGTTATTTGAATCCTGAGTAGGTTGTGAACAAGTATGAAAGTGTCCTTTGATGTGTTGGGTGAGACTTACGAAACAACACTGGACCAATAAGCCTCCCACGTTGGGTATTGTCGTAGTAAGTGGTTGGTCGGAACGTAATGTCACAAGAATGAATTCACGATTTCCCTAATATTGAGGAAGAAGTAGAGTTATTCCATTAAAACTATTTCTTGGGCTGGAAAAAATGGATCTCACCTGTCATTGGTCTCAGGGACATTAATTTATAGTGGGACTATAAACAACTTGTTCATTAGATGAACCTAGGGCGCTTATAAAGAAAGAAGTAATTACAAGGGTAAAACTGGTTTTTTGACCGAAATGTGAATTACTAGCAAGGTCATGAAGGATAATATAACAAATGACGAGTTATATCCGTGGACACTAACTTGTCTTATAGTGCCAAAGAGTTCAACACAAACCTTTAGTGGAATAAGCCTAATGTTAACAAGGAGAGATTAGATTCTAGGTCATTGTAGCTTTTAACTTATAGGTTCATCGGTCCTTGAACTAGCTCATATTTGTTGGTTCATTGTTTAATTAGAGATTAAATATGAAGAGTTTCAAATTCATGGATTAACTATGTGAGATATAATTAATAGGAGTGTTAATTTTAATGGTGAAACTTAATTAATTAATATATTATATATATTAATTTAATATTTATTAATTAATATATTATATATATTAATTTAATATTTATTAAATAAATATTAACAAGAAGAATTTAAGTTATAGAATAAATTAATTATTGAGTAATTATTTATTGAGAGGACTCAATTATTAATATGTTGGACATATTAATTTAATAATTATTGAATCATTACTATGATAAATATAATTAATATGTTATTAATTAATTTAATAATTATTGAAACATTAGTAAATAGAGAATATAAATTAATATGTTGGACATATTAATTGTATTAATAATTATAGGATAATTATTAAAGTAGAGAATTGATATATTTGATATATTAATTCTAGGATTTATTTATTTAATAATATATGAGACATATTATGAAATTGACATTTATTGGATAAATATCAATTAAAAATAACGCAGTAGCTCATCTTGGTTCAAGCTGTACTTAGAGGAAATCCATAATGGAAAGGATGAGTCGCAAAACTCAGTAAGGATCCCTAACTTGGATCAGTACAAACATCTATATAAGAAATGGTTTGCATATAAAAGGATATTAGATGATGCATATGATGAATGATAATACTGGGGCAGATAATGTCATGTAGTTCTGAGTCTTCAATAGATAGTAATGGTGACACCGGGGCTATCCTGAAGGGATATGACACTTCTGGGCCTTCAATAGATAGAAGTTTACAGTGTCGGGGCTACCCTTATAGGGCTATGCCACTCTCGTGCATTCACTATATAGAGATTACACTTTTGAAGCTACCCTTATAGGGCAATGCCACTCCCAGACCTTCATTATAGATGCATATGTAATGTGGATGTTTCAATTTCATATCAATATGGTTAATGAATTCAACAAATGTATCACGAAGACATGCTAGGTTATCACGAATCAATAACTCAGTTCATCAATACATATATAATTCCTTCATAACATAGCAATAGTATTCAGTAGACGTCATACAAACAAGCAGAGCAATTAATGCAGATCATCGAGTAATTTCATCTACTTCATTCTACACATGCTTATAATTACCAACATGACCCCAAGCTAAGAATAACATTTCCTTACCTGTCCAAATCAACACTTCAATTTCTTAGCTCCAAATCCATCAATCTGCAAATTCCAGTACTCAAACATGACCCTAATGAATAAACAAGTCAGAACTACCACCTAAGACCCTTAAAAAACAGACTTAGAATGACAAAATTATTAAAATAGATCAAACTTTGAAAAATAGATTCATGCGTCTCGGAACTCGGTCAACTTGGTTGACTCGTCTTTCTTTCAAAAACTCATGGCCTAAATGCATTTAAACAAGGCTTAAACACTTACAACAATTTTACATGATTGGCTAACATTTTATTAATTTTTGAAGCAATGACAGTTGGATACTTGGTCAAGGCACACTAGGATGCCAACTAGTTAGGATCCAACAACCTAAAGCTCATAAAGATATTTTAAGAACACACGTGACATTGAATCAGTTAGGTGAAAGGTTTCACAAAACCAAAAGCTTACTAAAACAACATTGACAAAGGGTCATTCAAGCTTCATTCCAACAATGTTGTTTTATTAATAAACTACTCCATCAGATTCAAATAAATACAATAAGAAAAAAACGATGGATATAATAAGGATAAAAAACAATGGGGTTTTACATTTCCAAAATCAACAGGTTAAAACTAAACATGGTTACAAATACTGATTCCAAACAAAAGGGAGAGGGTACTTACATTGGCTTTAACAGTGGTAGAAACAACTTACTTGGTGATTGTCAATCCACCAGAACAGAACTAGAAGGCAGACTCCAACTAGGCGGCGCGAAACGCAAAAAGAGTCGGATAAGACCTTCTTGCACGACGAACGTGGACGGACAGCACCCGCCAGTTCAAACTCCTGGCGGAACTAAACCTCAATCTGCGACAGCTTTGCGGTGGCGATGGTTTGCATCACCGAGCAGGGCACGGCTTAAAATCCTCACGGCGAGGTAGTAATGGCACGACTAGACAACTTCATTGCAAGGGAACGTCCGACGCAATTTTTCGACGTCTGTAAGTCAATCGAGGACATGGCCAAGCTCAATACGAAAAACTTGAATGGAGAAGATGAGTGAACATTGATTTTTGTGAGGAAAACAAGGTACGAAAAAGATAAGAGAAAAAAAAAGGTTTTGCTAGGTCAAATCAAGGTACTTCTTGATGCCTAACCAAAAATAAGTTTTGTAAGAGTGGTTATGATTTTCAAAATTAGTATTGTAAGTGTTTGGAAAGGGGTGATACTCAATCAAAAGGTGTTTATATGGATGTTTAATTAGGATATAGAATTAAGGTGTAAATCCTTTAATTATTAAATAATAACAAAACACCCAACCCGATTTAATTTCACAATAATATTTATTAATGTTTTAATAATTCCTTCAATCATTTAAAGCTTTAATTTCACTTTAAACGCTAGAAAAAATCGAGTTGTTACATTTTATTTAAATGCATGTTCATTATAAGTATCAATGTTTTTCAAAGAAGTTTGAGATTATGTGTCAATGAAAACAAAAACTCTATTAATGATTTAAATTGCAGGAATGACTAGCGGTAATTGACATATAATCTCAACAAAAACATTTGTCATTTGAATCTTTAGTTTCAAATATTGTTGAAATGTTATTACATATAGCAACCATCCATAGCATGATGATTAAATGGTATTATATATTGGTATTGGGAGAAGTACTCAATAGATGTGCAAGATGATATCTTTTTTCATCAGTTTATGTATAGCTTCAAAATCGCCTCGCTTTTTCTATTCTCGAAAAAATCGGTACTCTCATTTTCAAAAATATTTTAAAGCATAAAATCACACTCCTTATAATTCAAAAGCTTTTCAATCTTTTTTCTTTCTTTTCTATAGATTCATTTATGTATAAATAGATGTCATGTATCACTCAAATTTACATATTCAATTCATTGATATAAATAACCATTTTATATTAATTTTTATGTTTTAAACTCATAAGTGACCAAAACGACCATAAATAATCTGTGTTCCTTTCGTAAATCAACTTTCAAGATTCTCACTCTCATCTTCTATATCTCAATAAACAATTTTGGTACGCCAAGATGACCAGTTAGAACATTTGAGGCTTGAGTTAAAGGTCGTAGCTTCGAAGGTGTTGTAGGCTAAAATATCTCGAAATACTTGGATAAGGTTGGGGCCCCCTCAAGGGGTCGGCCAAATGGAGGCCACGGCCCCTAGGGGGTCGGTCAAGCCTACGCCGACCTACCGAAGGTCGGCTAAATGGAGGTCTCGGGTCGGCCAAGTCCATACCAACCCCCTAGGGGTCGGCAGAGTCCATCCCAAACCTCTGAGGGACGGAAAAATAACTTCGGACCCCAGGGCCAAATGAAGGCCACAACCCCCTATTGGCTGGCCCTTATAGCCTCGACCCTCTTGGGTTCAGTAAAAGAAGGCGAACACCCCCTACAGGGAAAGTCGTAGAGGTCAGAACTCCCCTAAAATCAACCGACTCCAAGTAACGACTGGATCTCTAACGACGGCTAGGAGTTACACCGAGTAGGCCAGCCCGAGTGGGTTGGTCGTGAAGGTCAAAACCCCCTAGAGTCGACCGAGTCCAAGTAACGTTTATGGATGCTGCACCCCGTGGCGTCCTAGAGTTACAACGAGTAGGCCAGATCTAGTGAGTTGGTTAAGGAGGTTAGAACTCTCTGCTGGACGAGTCGACCGAGTCCAAGTAACGTTTAGAGACGCTGCACCCCGCGACGTCCTAGCGTTACAAGGTGTAGACCAGCCCGAGTGGGTTGGTTCTGGAGGTTAGGACTCTCCCCTAGAAATCGACCGAGTCCAAGTAACAAATGGAGACACTACAACCCGTGGCGTCCCCAGTTACAACCAGTGGATTAACCCGAGTGGGTTAGTCGTGGAGATGAGGACTCGTAAGGGTTGACCGAGTCCAAAGTCGACCTCTAAGGAAGACGCTCAAATAGGCCAGCCGGAGTGGATTGGTCGTGGAGGTTAGGACTTTTCTGTGGATAATTCGACCAAGTCCAAGTAGCGTTTGGAGACGTTGAACACTTGTAGCTTCCTAGCGTTACATCGAGAGGGTTACATCCCTAAGGGGTCGGCCATGGAGGTGAGGACCTGCAAAGGTTGACCTAGTCCAAGTAACTCTTGTGTCAAAGTCGTTTCACCTTCAAATGGTAACAATCAAGAGTTACGCCGATATTCATTCTTGGCTTAATGAAGGACGTTTGCAATGGCTAGCCATTAAGTCGCGTACAAGTGAGCTATAATGGTTATGAAACCTACTGCTATAAGAATTCAGATCATTCTCCCTTTCAAGGGGGTGAATCCTAAGCGAAACTCCTAAGTTCGCAATCCTAAGTATTCTCAAGCCATTCTACGTTCTAAAAAGTCCTCTAAATTACTCTCCTAAACTCCTACTGACTTAGGAATCAGAGGCCATGTGGCTCACGTCACAGCGGTGTGTCCTAAATTGTTCTTTTTTTAAGGCTTTTCGTCCTCGGTAATACAAATCGTACTATGGATATCTGTTGACCATTTTTTGTCATCAACAGAAGGGTTCCAGTGACATTATGAATTAGGGAGGTGGACATCTCAAAGAAGGCTTTCAGGACTAGGTAGGGACATTATGAATTTGTTCGTGATGTCGTTTGGTTTGACTAATATCGCTACAACTTTTTATGGACTTGAGGGACTGTTTAAGCAATTTATAGATAGGTTTGTAATATTATTTATTCACAACATCCTCATATACTTCAAGTCTTAAAAATAATATAGGGAGTATTTAAGACAAATGTTGAGTACTATGAATAAGAACAAGTTGTATGTCAAATTCTCTAAGTGCATCTCTCTAAGCCATGTAGTCTCAAAGTATGGTATCTTCGTGGATCCAGCCAAGATTAGCACTTTGAATTCCTTAGTCAGTGTAACCACTGTATCTGATGTGTGCAAATTTCTAGGTTTGGTTGTTTATTAAAAAAAGTTTGTTCCTAACTTCCCGAGTTAAAAAGATCGATGACTCTGTTGACCTAAAGAGTGTGCACTTGCATTTTCACTAATAAGTGTGAAGTGAGCTAACAAATGTTGTGGTGATTGACGATTCTATGTATTTTCACTAAGGCATGTGTTGAACTCTCTTGCACTATAGGACAAGTTAACGTCCACGGATATAATTAGTCATCTGTCATATGATTCTTCATGAGCTCGTTCGTAATTCACAGCTTGGACAAGAAATCTTTTCTAATCCTGTGATTACATTTTTCTCCTTAAGTATTACTGATTCCTCTAATGAACAAGTTGTTTATAGTCAGACTATAAATCAGTGTCCTCTCGAGCCAATGAGAGGTGTGTAACATTTTTTCAAAACCTAGAATTAGTTCTTAAGGGAATAACTCTACATCTTTCACAATATTAGGGAAGGCACGAATTTCTTCTTGTGAATGTTAGTTCACAACCACTAACTATAACAATCCTCAACATGGGAGGCTTATTGACCAAGTGTTGATTGGTCTCACCAATGCACATCAAAGGACGTTTTCATAAAGCAAGAGTTCGCAATAGGATTAATATCACAACAACATACGATCATCCTTCGCAAAGTAGTTGGTACGAGTCTATAACAGAATTACTAGCTCGATCATAAAACTTCTAGTCCAGTCATAAGCAAAAAAAAAAAATCTTTTTTGCATAGGCGTCCCCAATTACATGTCTTCACATGAACAACCAGGATCAGGTTGTTTGCAACTATTGCAAAGCGGTTCGCACCCACAGTTTTACGAGGACTTAAGCATCTTAGCCTTAATCCATATATTGTAAACAATTTAGGTTGTAAACTCGAAACTAGATCCACTTGTATGTCTCACATACTTGTCCAAGTGTTCATATTAATAACCAAGGGTATCGACATTAATCAAATTAATGTGATAAGATTGAATGACGTTTGAATACTAAATATGCAAATTCATCAACACAATAATAACATTTATTAATAATTGAACACAACATTAAATGTCTAGCATTAAATGTTCGTTCATAAATATACAAACTACTAGGCATTTAAGGCACAACCCCTAACAATCTCCCACTTGCACTAAACCCCTAGTAAGCCTATTACATGTTTAGTCAAAACACTAAGTCTCACACTTGCTCTAGACCGCAAAAGACGACTTATGTAGACATAACTCTTTAGGTAACTCTTGCACACTTAAATTTGTTCCCAATACTTCGATGCTCACCTTTTTCTCCGCACTTCAAATCTTGGGCATCAACCTTCTGAATGCGTCCGAGCTTATCGTCTTCGTCGATAACACCATGCATGCCATTTCGCATTCCATTCTTCCTTTAAAAACCAGAATTTCCTCGTCCTCCAACACGAACATGTCTTGCATCCATTGAGCCCTCCCCCCACACCACTTCCACCGAAATAAATTAAAATAAAATAATTATGAGTTAGTTAAAATAAATTATGAATAGATTTCCAATTTGTTGAATTCAAAAAATTAAAGTTAGATAATCCCTTCAAATCCATGAGCGCCATCTCTACTCACGTTACATCTAAATTGGTACGAAAAGATAAATTCAAACATCCAAGTTTGACTGGAATTCCACGTCAGACAAAACAAAAAATCTGACCTCACTTCATACAATATTCTCTTATTAAATCATTAAAGAATGAGAAATTGTGGAATCCTCACCGATATCAATGCCACGCGTCCTTCTCCGTTGTCGTTTTGTGGAGAAAATTAAATCGGTAGAATATAAAATTTGTCGACGTGGACGGCTGACCTGGTTGGATAACAACCACAAGCAATCAATCTTCTCCGCCTAAAATTCGCTTGCTTTTTAATGCTTATCTTAATCTCCAAGTTTAAGGGACTACCCTCTGCTACGTGGCAGCTGCTCATCGTCTCTCTTTCCATCAATCACCTATCAGCTTTGAGTTTCGGCCGAAAAGGAATAACCAATCACAAATCACGAATAAAGGACCGCAAGGGGAAAAGATAGATATTAATAGTTACCAAACAATAATTCATGACTAGAAATGTTATTGGTGCTTAGTATAAGGGCGCGTTTGGCTCGCTGGGTTGGGCCGGGAAGGGTTTCAACCCGGCATTTGGCCCGCCAGTTTCTTAAACTAGCGTAACCCGGCGTGTGGGGTCACGCGCCGTGAAATAATCCGACGCGTGGTACGCGTGTTTTTTTTTTTCTTTTACGTGGTTTTAGTTTGTTATACACTATTTTAAATTAATATTTATTAAATACTCTTAAAAATTACATAGAAACAAATTTTTGACAATGATCATTACTTTTAAATTATTAAAATAAATCATCATTCTAAACAATAATTTTAAATATTCTTAAAATCTCAATCAAAACATCTCGTAAGAAATCATGAGTTATGAGAAATTATGTTAAACCAAATTATACAAAATAATGTCCATAAACTTTGGAAGTTGTGCATAAATATCGTAAGAGCATGCTTGGCTAAGTCGGGAAGAGAAGGAAAAAGATGAGAAGAGAAGAGATATGAAAGTAAGTGGTTGATATGAAGGGAAAGGAAGAGAAATAAAAGGATAAATAAAAAAGTGTTTTGTGTGATAGGAATGAAAGAGATAAAAGTTATGATATGATGTGATGAAGTTTTTTTTAAAAGAAATTTAAATATTAAATATTTTCCTAATATAATATTTATAATTAAATTTATATTTTCTTTATTCATAAAATAACTTTTCTACAGTTTATTTATACTTTAATTATTTTTTTATATGAAATTTAAAATTACATCAAATTTTATTTTATTTAACTAATAATTTAAATTTAATATAGAAGTTGCAAATGATCAAAATACAATATTTAGACGGGTCTAATCAAATTGAACATAATTCATTTCATTTATAATATAAATAAATTTTAATTTTAAAACAATTTGAATATTTAATTTGATGAATGATTAAACAAACAATCAAAATGATGAAATACATATTTATAATAATACATAAACATAAATAAATATTATTTAAATAACAGACATATTTAAAAAACACAGTAAATATTGAAAAGAAATTAAATACACATAAAATACATCTATGCTTTTAAAATGTCTCAAAAGTACTTTTTTCTTTAAAATAACCTGCCTCTAAATTTTGATGAAAATATTAAAATTTTGTTAAAATTATACTCTAGATATTTAATTGTATTTAGTAAAATATAGTTTTTTTCCTTTGTGATCTTATTTTTTAATTAGTTTTTATCAATATTAGTTGTTTTATTATTTGACTTGTATTGATGATCACACAATACAAATGTCAGATCGAAATGCCGAATTGAAAAAATGGATACATACCTTTTAATATTTATAAGAATAAATTTAATTTGCAAACATATGAGTATTTGAATTATTTAAACAATTTTAAGCTAAAAATTGATTAAAACAATGGTACATTATCTTTAAACTTTGAATAATTGAACAAATCTTGAGCTCGAAATATTCATTTAGGTTTCAAATCTCATTCCAACAACAATTTAGTTTTTTTTATTTTTTTTTAATCTTTGAAAAGTTAGGAATGATGATTATATATAATTATGGATTTTAAAATTTAAAACTCGTGTAAATCAAAATCACGTGTAACATGATGTTCCATATGTTCATTAAGTTAATGGAGTTATTAACAATTTTTTTTTTAATTATATCATATAATATCGTAAGCATAAATATTTTATAATAATTCGTAATAGAAAGTTTGTTCCAAATATGCTGTAAATAAGTCTTCCATTGTAGCATGCTTGATAATGTTTTTGGTATCATTTTCTAGGATTTAGATCGTATATTAGAATTACAAGAAATGTTTCTTTGTATTTTTGAAACTTCCAGCTAGTAATTTTATTTGAATCTTGTTTTCAAGTGAATGAAAATGATTTGACTGAATCATTATAAACCTTATATCAACTCTCTATCTTTTTTCTATCAGTCTACTTTTGAGCAAGTTCTATGTGTATTTCTCCTTGTTCATTGTCCAAAAGAGAGAGTGAAAGAAATAAGTTAAAAGAAGAAGGAGATATTTCAATCAATATTCTCATACCCAGTTATTAGCTCACAGTTCGTTCATGATATTTTATCTTCAAGAGGAGAAGCCAAAGAAGAAAGTCTCATAATTAATTTGTGTAGACTTTAGACTTCCTCAAGTTCTACAAAATCTCTACTTGTTTGGTATCATTCAAATGTCATAAATTTTGACGAAGAAAAAACATACAAAAAAAATCAAAATTAAGAATAATCATTTTTTAATAAGAATCATCTAATTTTTTTTTTAAAGTCGAAGATACTTTTTTAATAAAGGAATAATATTTTTTTTAATCCAAAAGTTTTCGACCATTATCTTTTTAACATTTGTTTGAAGTCAACGATATTATTGAAACTTTTTAAATATTTATGGATATTTTTAAAATCAAATTTTAACGGCTATCATCCAAATTTAATTGTAAGAGTATTTTTTGAAACTTTGTCAAAAGTTCATGGATATTTTTAAAAATTTTCAAAGTTTAGGAATGTTTTTGATACAAACAACATAATATCGAGTGATTTTTTTTTCTTTTGAGTAGAATTTATTTTCTTTAATTTAGCGCGAGGGAAATGACTTTGGAAACGAATAATAATTAGAGAAGGTGAAGAATATTGATTATGGAAAAATAAATTGTGATTATAGGAGATGAGATTGTATGGAAAATAAATAATAATTGTGAAGTGAATACTTTGTAGAACGATCATAAAAAAGAATAGTGTTCCAATGATGTACGATAACCCTGGTTAACATTAACTAAAATGAGATTTTAACACTCGATTAGTATTGTTGATAGTTGTGCTAAAAAATGAGTATCTTTATATTTCAAATTTTAATTATTTATTCGATTTAGAAAATTTCTTATGTGAAAATGTTTTTGTTTTATTAGTCTAAAAAACTGAATACCGACAACAAGGAAATTGTTCTGTCATCTTTCACACCTCTAAATAAAGTTAGACAAACTTTAGGTTAGGCCTATAGGTTGAAAACGCGCATTTGACAAAATGAATCATTTACATTTGATTAGAGCATATTAGAATATACCCTATCATGAAGTAAATTTAGTAATGATGAATTTATTAGTTCAAATTTTTCGCCTCAAATATAATGTTGAACAAATAAACAAAATGATATATATTATTTGTTGCTATTTAATTTATTGTTTTATTTTAAAAATTAAATTTTAATAGTAAGACTTATTTGATTTATTTGGTTTGTCACACCAACATCTTACCAAATCAACATTAGTATACGATCAGTGATTTAGGGTTATGAATTCGAGTCTTCCAATCTCATAATCTTGTACAACTCAAAAAAAAAAAAAAAAAGTTTGTTTGTGTTTTCAAACTATATATATTTATGTTACTTGTGTTTTTTTTTTGGGAAAATTGCTCAAATCATTCTTAAAATATAATGTTTGTAACAATTAAGTACTTAAACTTATAATTTGAGCAATCACCTCCCTAAAGTTTGAAAAGTGTTGCAATTAATCTGCACTTGGCCTGAAAGTCCCATCCCTAGGACCTGTAGTGACACAAGAACAAGAAAGCTTATAACTAGAGAAATTTACACATTTGAATTAATTTTAAGAGATTTTCACATATGTAAAAAGAGTAAAATTGTCCTTTTTTGTCTCTCTAAAAGCCTATAACTAGAGAAATTAATAACTTCTTACCTCTTATAAATTTATAATGAAAAATTTATAAATTAATGGATTTTTTAAATGTGTATACTTATTAATTAATAGGTTTTTTCATTATCACAACATTTTTTCAAGAAAATTAAAAAAAAATGGTAAATTTTTTTAAAAAATCAATCATTTATTTTTTCTTGACATAAAATATAATTAATTATTAATATAACATTAAATAGAAAATTTTAAAACACTACAAGTAACCCTAACCCAACTAAAAAACCCCCAAAATTTTAATAATTTCATTAAAAAGAATTATGGAGATATATTTTTTTAATATTTTTTATTCAATTTTTAATATTTTCTATTCAATTTTTAAATTAGAAATCTTCTTGAGAAAATTACTATGATATTGAAAAAACCTACTAATTAATAAATATACACATTTAAAAAATCCATTAATTTATAAATTTAATTTCTCTAGTTATAGGTTTTTCCAGAGAAAAAAAAAAAAGACAATTTTACTCTCTTCAAACATGTGAAAATTTGTTAAAATTAACTCAAATGTGTTAATTGCAACACCTTTTAAACTTTAGGGGAGGAGATGACTCGAATTGAAAGTTTAAGAACATAATTGTTACAAACATCATACTTTAATGTTTGTGTAATTTTTTTTTTTTTTTAATTTGCTAATAATTTAAATGAATTATTCTTAGAGAAAACAAAGTTTAATTTTAAAAAATGACAAAGAAAAATCAAAGGAGTCTTCATTATTGGAATGAAAAATTGTATGAATGTATTTTTGTTTACAGTTTGGTTTGTGAAAGCTAAATGGGAAAAAGGAAGACAAAAGGAAACTATGGAGAAGAAAAAGGAAATCCAAATATCGATTATTCAATGGAAGAAGAAGATAGAAATGTGAAAGATAAGACCAACAGATGGTTTAAAAATGACATCTTCTTCAATATTCGGATAAGCTTATCATGTCCAGAAAGTTAAAAAAGAAAAAATATAATTAAATTAAAATAAAATATACTTTATTTTAAATTTTTTACTTTGTTTGAATAAAATAAAATAAACTCTCCACTACGTTTGATGTGGAAATTTAGGATTATAATTAATTATACATAAACAATTATTTTAAGGGATTAGAAACTAAAATTTTGATAATAGTTATAATGCATATAATTATTTGTACAACCATGAAAGTTAATAATTCATTTCGATGATAGTTTTTGTAAAATATTTATAGACGATAAATCATTTTGACACGATAAAAAATGAGTGATTATTTTAAAAGTTAAAAATAAACAATTAAAAACGAATAATTATTTTGATTCCTTACAAATAATTATTAATAATTATTGGTTTGAATGTTATTGTTTGATTAAAATATTATAAAACTTTATCCTTAATAACTTATTGATTTCAAACTTCCATAAAAC
>JBBMEG010044010.1:0-11450 GCA_037832605.1 Cyclanthera cordifolia | reverse complement strand
TCGGCGACAATTTGACGATTCGTGAGGTGCAATAAAATATCGTATTTGCGATTATTCAGTCCGACCATTAGATCGACATCAGATATAGCATTTGTATTTGCAGTGTGCAATAATGAATTTAGTTTCAAGTTGGTATTTACATGCTCCAACTTGAGGGGTGTGTTAGGAATAATAAATTAGAGATATTCTCTAGATGAGTTAGATTTGATATTTGAATATTAGCAGATATTTAGGATATCTGTATCTAAATGAATTATTTTCAATTAACAAACTAATTGCTTTAAATCAAGTATACTTGATTTTAAGCATGAATATTTTAATCATTTTAAAAGAATACGTCCATTTTTCTTAATTTTTGCCCCATCCTCACTTATTATATATATATATATATATATATAGTTTATCATACATGTAAACTAGTTATTTCCATTCATCAACCAATTTACCACAATCCTTATACGACAATGAAACTCACTCGTTTATTGTAACTAAATAAAACGTCTAAAAATATCATACAAATGGAATAATTGCTATCTTCACTTTTCATTTTCATTACAACATTCTTTGTTGGGGTGGGCTATTGGAATTTATCTGCATTTTCTTTTCAATATATCTGGTGTTCATGTGTGTGTGTATATATTAAAATAAATAAATAAGTAAATTTACATTAAGGATGAAGAACCAAATACAAGGGGTAGTAATGTTGTTGTTGTTAGCTTGGTTGGTGAGAGGTTATGAAGATGGTGCAGTAGTCTCTTTTTTTTTTTTTTTCAACTTTGTAACTATCTCTCAATTTGTGAGTGTTATCCTTGCACTGGAGCCATCCTAATATTCTCTGTATCGTTCCATTTTTATCGGATGTTCCCGAAGGAACATAAGAGTGGTGCAATATTTGTACTGATGAGGAAGAAGTTTTAGAGTTGTGTTTTCCAAAGCTTGTTCCATTTGTATGAGATGTGTCCTAAGACTGTACTCTTCTACCTGTTCAGTACACCAAACAACAACAACCCATCAAAATCAAGCATATATACCATTGTGAAGGAACAGTGTGAAATGACTCTATCACAAAAACCAACAAAAAAATAATAGCTAAATCGCCATGAGTGTGTGTTCATGATCAGAAGAGGCCATGAATTCGATTCAGCCATCTAAGTAATGTTGAAACTAAAAAAAAAAAAAAAAAAACCAATTACGACTTTTCAAAAACGTGTTTAGTTAACAATTTTGGAGATGGATTTTCCTTCAGAAAAAACTTCAGGAAGATTGTGCATGAATAATTCGAAAACAGAATTCTGACAGTTCCCCCACCATTTTCTTGGCCATTCATCAACTAAAAGAAAATGAAAACCATCTAGGCATCAGAGGCATATCTATATCGATAAATCAGTTATCTAAAACCTTTTACTATTAATATTTTTACTTTTTAGCCAGGAATCGGAACTTTGCCCCATTACATACTTGAGCCACCATGCCCTCCAAGGCCAGGACAGATATCTTTTTTTTCTGTTGTTCTTTTAAAGTCTTTCCAAAATTGAAGCAACATGTATTCATTTTCTCTACCTATGTTATTTTAGAAGTGTATTACTTGGATTGTGCAGTAATTTCTAGTTAGATTCGAGACACATGAAAGCTTCCTGTACTCTGGGCACCACTGGTCTTCTCTATGTTGTTGCACAAAGATACTTCGGAGGAACAGAGACACAAATATGGGGTGTACAAATTAATGTCACAAGCGAGTCACAAACACGGGACCTCAAGGGGAGCAATACCCTCGAAACCTCGGCCTTCAACCAATTGTGCCGTCCCTCGGGGACAATTTGTGAAACAAACTATGGCTTCTAATTCTAAGAGAGAAAATATTGTTGTCACCTGCATTGCAGTTGTTGATGCCAACAGTGATTCACATTCATCTAACATTGCTCTCTCTTGTGAAGCTACAACTGCAAGCTCCGAAACCAACCCATTCATTCTCTCCACCTACAACACCCAAGAATTATTGTTAGTTTGGCAACAATAAGTGCTTCAAACAGACTGCAGGACTTAATCATAGGTTCAAACCTAAGGACCGTAAAGAAATATACTAACTCAATCTGTAAGGGTAGCATCAATAGTTCAGCAAAAAAGAAAATCATCTGAAGTAAATCATTGGATGACTGAAACAAAAAAGGGTCGGGAGTGCTTGTTTCGTGAGAATAGTCGAGATGTGCATAAGCTGATTCGGACATTCATAGATATTTAAAAATGACAAAAAAAATAAAATGAAGTTTTCCTTGATATCAAACACATCCTGAACTCTAGAGCCCAAGGTATCAAGAGTGCCGTGCAGGTAACAAATGCTGAAACGAACTCATCAATTCAAAATACACTATAAACTGATTCGCAAACAAACAACCAAAACCTATCAAATCAATTAAAAGAAAACCAACCAACCATAGTTCTTTTTAAAATTTTATGGAATCATCTGTATTTATTGCTCAAACCAACTCGATCAGTTGGGTTGATATTTTCAACTTTTATCTGATTTGGTTAGCATCCCGCCCCTAGCATGAGGCAAAACGTACAATTTCTGAATTTCTGAGTTTCAGCACGATGCCTCAAGTTGGTTGTCAATTGCAGCAGGTTAATGAGAAATCATGCTTTTATTGAGAAAAACAAAAGAATATAAAAGATCATTCAAAAAAGTCAGCCCCCTAAAAAGAAAAATCCGAACACCAGCTAAGCAAAACGCACTCCAATCCAAAACCCCAGATTTGTTTACAAAGAGAGGTTAAATCTAACAATATCCCAAAATTCGCGAGTCTTCATAAATTCTGAAAATTCTACCTTTCCTCTCAAGCTAAATACTTCACCAGACGGAAAAAGAAAATACAAGAATGCTCACATGCATGCCAAGTGTTAAAACTAAACTTGGAAAAGAGTTTGTTATGATCCCATAAGTGCAAGTTGCGTGTTGCCTATCGAGCCATGCAAGTGTCGATTCAGATAAGTGTCATGCTGCGACCGAGGAGGACGGTGTATCATCCAACACACCAACAAGAGTGGACATGATTGCCAAGAAGAAGCACTATCAAGAAGTTCATTTGAAATGTCGATAGTTTCAGTGTCAAGCAAGTGGTGGCCAATGTGGGGCCTCAGGTGACAACCTCGAAAATCGTGCCTTTGGGCCAAGTTTTGGAGATGAGCTCTATGTTTAGTTCCTCTATATGAAATAAGTAAGTTCACCAAATTTGATGTCGATTGGACATCAGACAAACGCTCGACGCTAACGTATGACTTCTCACCAAAAAGACGTACAAGCTTGACACATAAAAAATGGTCCAAAATGCACTAGAAGAGTTAGCATAGAGTTTTCTCTCCACCACCCTTTGGCCATGTAACCTAAGTGAGCAACCCCACGACACATGCGTATGTCATGGAGTGGGTGATTGCTTGCAAGTATAGTGTCGGACAGCACTGGTGAGCCGACATTGCGCCCCTTTCCAGGGGATGGACATTGGACCATATGTTGGGTGGTGGTACCTGATGACAAAATGACTCGCATGGGCATAGAAAGGGCTCATACCTTGATAATGTCTCGGATGGATGAATGTCCGAATAGACCAAAATATAAGTATAGCCAATAGGAAGGATTAAAAAAACATTCGAGAGAGCAGCTAAGTCATGTGGCATCCCAAGGTACAGGATGCCCTCGTAATTATTGGTGGGACTCGATATTTTTCATTTTGGACGATTTTGCTTGTAATTCTCCAATTATAATTATAAAGCTCTAAAAAGCTCACGTTTGCATGTTTATGCTCTCAATTTGAATTATATTGCTCCCAATTTTGAGACTTGGCCTAGACTAAAGGCAAGACGGTTAGAGTCCCAAGACACAGAAAGTACACGTACAAGCAACATGTATGACCAAGAAGACTTCCGGTAAATGACATAGGAAGCTTGGTTGAGGGAAAGAACCTCGCCTAAGGTTTTATAATGCCACAAATTTGGGGGTGAAAATGAATTAGGGCTTGAGTTCTTCTTTAAGGCTTGCCATGATGAGTGTGTAAACAATAGTGGAGAAGATTAGAAAACCTTGTATTCAGCTAATGAAGAGGATGCATAAATATAGATACTCCAAGGAAACCCTAACTACGAATGTGTTACTATAAATGATAAACTAGAAAAACTCATAAATTCTAACAATGTGAAAATTTTTGGAGTTGCACGGGTGGATAAATGTGACCATGACACCTAGCATGAATTCTCAATGAATAAAAAACAAGATTCCACAAAGATAGAGCAAAAACTTGCAACTCAGATATGGTAAATATCCTCAAAACGCTTGTCCTCAGATGTTACACCAAAACAATCAAAAGAATGCCTCTAGCTAAAGTCTAAAGTGTTACTTTCTATGCAAAAATCTAAGACCTGCACAAAGAATTTGACCTTCTTGGGATACTAACCTTCATCATAGGAGAATGTAAAGCTTTAAGAAGAAAGGCACATAAGAGATGGAAAAAAGAGCTACAAAATAGGCTCTCTTAAGTGTCCGTTCAAAAGTGATCCCCCTCTTCCCTTCTCCGGGGATCAACGTGGAATCTCTCCGAAGCGCTGCCAAGAAATATTGTCCATTTCATTGATAGTAAGATAGTATCATTTCATACCATCAACCGGCCAATATTTCTGACAGAGTTTATTTAAGAGAAACAATCTCATATATAGTATGTAATAATAAAAGAAAAAGATTTCCCAATTTGAAAGAAGGTAGAGTAACTATAATGATGAAAAAGTGGTGATAGTTGTTTACACTAAGTCATAACCATGTTAACGATATTGCCAATAAATATGGTGTATGGAGTAGTCTTGTCTTGGAAAAGTCCAATTACGCTCCATCCAAATATTCCAACAAAAAGTCCTAACAAAATTGTCCCGTCTAACAACTTAAATGACACATGATCATGAACTATAATAATAACATATAAATTTCCATTTAGACAAGTTAACATGAACATAAATATTTATAGACATTTTCCAAATTTGTGTCAACAAGGAGTCAATCATTATCAATGTTAAACCACTAATCAACCCAATAGCTTAAGGTAATGAGTTTGAATAAACTATATCAACAAATATTTTTACTTGAGGGCTTGGAAATTTGAGAAATAATCTACAAGTGGAATTCAAATTTAATTTGGAAGGAAACATCTTGGCAACAGTTCAAACTCAAGACCTCCTACTCTTATACTATGTTGGATTATGTTAAACAATCAACCTAAAAACTTAAACCGATAAGTTGGAGTAAATTTAATTATGTCAACCAATATTTTAAGGTTCATTCAAAATATAAAAATCCAATAAAAAAAGTCCCATTACCGAACAAGTAAGAGGCACGGGAAAAGAATTTAATACATTATAACTCACAACTTCAAAACAGTCAGTTAGAACCTCACCCGTAATAGCAAAGAGGATACTGAGGAGGCCATTACTTGCATCACGTAAAGAGCTGAGTAGATTGCACGTTTCAATGAGTCAACATCTGCCTGGAGGATGTACAAATCTACTCTAAGAGGCTGAAACCAATTCAATAGTCATAACAAACTTTTCAAAAACATACCGTTGCTCCTGAAGTTACTGGAACTCGAAGAGTGCTTGCCTCTAGATCTAACAATACACCTGACAACGAATTGATATGTTCTGACTCGAGAGAATCCCATTCATCAAGGTAGGCCATCTGGATTTTCATTATTTTAACATTACATTTTGACAAAAAAAGAGGTAAGCAAAAAATTAAAAAAGGAGAATTAAATATTACCCAGCAACTACCTTAACAATTTGGAGATATATCATCAATGTAAGAATGACTTATAGCACACTGTTAAATGACAAACTAAAGCATGAAAGCAAAATAATAATAATAATAATAATAAATTTCATTAAAATAGAGATTTCCAATTTCAATGATATTTAAGAGGTTGAATCAATTTTTTTATAACTGTAATCGGGAATAAGAGCTTCGCCCCTCTACAAACACGGACATTCACACTATCCCAAAGCTCGTACTCAGTAGATAATAAAGGATTTTACAATTAAGCTCATTTTGAACATCAGGCCTCCAAAGGAACATACTTTAGAGAACTCAAGTCTGGAGACAAAAGAGAATGGATCTATTGCAATGATTTAAACACCAACAATATAGCTTTGGTCAATTAAATTCTGCAATGAACACAGTATCCAACCAACGAAAAAATAAACTCAACTTACGCTAAACAGCAAATAAATTGTCTAGACAAATCAAAGGGAAAAGTGTCATCTTTTCTATTATAGCATACAAGTTAAGGAAAGGACTTACTTGATGGTTCATGATTTTGTTCAGCTTAAGCTCTAGTTTCAGCATTTGGAGATTGATCTTATTTCTGGTTACTGAATCCCAAATACGTACCATATCTTTCCAGACGTTACATAGCAATCTCTGCGCCAACAAAGAAAGACAAAAATGTGAACTTTTTTAAATCCACAGGGAAGTTATGTCACCATTGACGACTAAGATTGAGCATAAAGCAGCAACTGGAATGGAGATCCAACAAAAGTTTTGAAAATTAAATTTTATTAGCAATAATTATCATGAGATAAACAAGATATTTACAGGATATTTAAATTTAAAAACCAATTTAAGCAAAAGCAACTAGTATTTTAGTTACTTGCACAAGCTAAACGGTATTTAATTCTTCTTATATGAACATTGAAATGATGATACATTGATTTATTCGAAGAGGTTTAGGCATATCCTCCAAAATTGGTTAAAGGGAATTAATCTAAAGTAGAGGATAAAAGACACCATATATGAGCTAAAATAATAAGCAAATTTAGCTAAGGGCTAAAAAAATATTACAAGAATCGCAACCTCTAACAGAAAAGACTTTCTTTCACGCATCAATAAGATGAAGGAGAACCTAATCGGTTACTAATAATATAAATAATCAAAAGAAAATGTCCCTGGGCGCTAGTGAAAATCTATATAACTTAGATGTTCGAGGATAATAAATCAATTAGATAGATAAGAAAAAAAAAGGTTGCTTAATCCTTCAAAGATAAGATACACACCTCTGCATTTACTTTCTGCCTGTCAAGTAGAGCCTCTGCTCGAGCATTGGAAAATCTCCACTGCATAGATCTATTATATAATAGCCGCAGCTGGTGAGCATCTTCAACATAGTTAGAACCCTTTTTACCCTTAAAATCTGCAATAAAACTGAGCACCGAAGTTGAACTGTAGGATTGACTGGAACTAGTCGGCCTGATTCGTGATGGACTGACACCTCTAGCTGGAGGACTTGATGGTCTTGGCCGGGCTGGGCTTGATCCTCTAGACACCGAGACTGATGGCACTGAGGTTTTAATTGGTGAAGGTAGGCGAGATACAGGTGATTGCAAGGACTGAGATCTGATAGCAGGTGTTGATTTTAACCTATCTGGCAAGCCATTAAAAGCAAGCCTCTGCAATCCTGATGCCTGCAATGAACAGCCGTCAGCTAAATTTGTTCTATTTTCCATTCTAAGATCATCATCATCAAGTGGAAGACTCATCTTAGAATCGTTATTAGATTTCTGCAAAAGTCTATTTATAGAATCAGATGGACTTCTTTTCAATGAAGATAACCCAATTCCTGGAAGTGGTCCATTAGAACTTCGAATTATTTTATCAGTAAGATCTACACTTCGACTTAATGCGTTTAATGATATCTTCCCACCAATTCTACTCGGCCATCTCTGCTGATCTATAAGCCGAGTATGCAAGCCATCATTTGGCTTAGAATTCTCCAACTGTTCAAGCACATTCTTTCCTTTAAGAGGACTCCTCTTTCTCTCTGGCGTAGGTCTCCTTGAAACCATAGGCATTTCAACCAGCTTGTGAGCAACATTTGAAGACAGCCTCAATGTTCGATCAGATGGAGATGCAGGGACAGGTTTTTCCTTCTTACTAACAGGAATGGAAACTATGTCAGACTGGAAAGAGACATTCAAACTCCGCATGGTCGAAGGCCATAAACTTTCTGCTGAACGGCCACCTGCCGCCCTTCTTGAGGACAATCTTGAATCAGCAGATAAGTCATGGCTTCTAGTTGATGGACTCGTTGGGGAAGGAGGCGTGGAAGGCTGCTTCCTCTCGGCAGATAGGGCTCTTTTCTGCACCAATTGGGAGGAAGCTGACACAGTTCTTGAAACATTCAGTGGCGATGGACAGCGCCGAGGCGTGGAACACGCTGAGGGAGTTGGTGAATTATATCTAGAACTAACGTCCTTCATGCGAGAGCGACGAATGGTGGGTACATTATTTGTCTCAGCCTGAACCAGCGGAGGTCTGAGATTCTCCTCCTCTGTTGAATGCTTCCTTATTGAATCTGATTCAAATACATCCATCCACACAATCAAAATCAGGCTACATTGGTGAAAATTTTGATATCGGAACACATCTGGCGGTCACGGATTTCTTCACTCATCCAGCAATCAACTGAATAATACCAACTGCAAAAAAAGGAGAAAGATCTCTGCATCATTTCTGTCACTACTGCAGAACCAAGAGTGATAATGGTACATAATGCTATAGATTATGAAAGCAACGAGTAAACCTCACAAAATAAAAAATATATAAATAAATAAGAAAGGCATTCATCTTTACATACCCCAGATCTAGCTAAGCAAAAAATTGGTAATAACAACAAAATGACAGTAATGGGTTGTTGATTTCTCTTCAAGAGAACTCCAAACAGAATGAGATCAGGCAACAAGGAGGGTCAAGAATGCGTTAGAGATTATCTGCTATAATACAAAGGGTAGCAGTAAACAGCAAAAACTGCCACACCTGAATAAGCAGTTACAATGGGGTAGGGGTCCCTTAAGACTTGAGGGAGACTAGGGAAGGTGGATTCTAGTCTCTTGGGTGGGAATCTAGGATAAGACTTCTAAATAGTTTCAGCACATTAGTTTTCCCTTCTCACAGGAATGCCGAGGTCAGATGGGTTGGAAATAGGTTTCACTTTCACTTAACCGATACTAGCCTACTCATCTTTTTCTCTCTGTACTCTTTTTCACGATGAATTGACAATAACTTCAAAACTGGCGAAACTTAGAAAATCTCACTTCAACCTTCATATAAAAATTGGTGAAAGTAAGGTTCTAAGTTTCTAACTACTTCACTTTATCACTTCTTAATATAAACCACACTTGCTTCTCATTATGAAAAATAGTTATCAAAATCAAATCAACGTCTAAAAATCTCTCGAGTCTCGAAAACACAAAACATTTCTAAAATTTATGGCACGTCCATCTCGGGGCTCAATAAATAAATATAATTGAGTTAATAACTCTAACTCTTGCCCGATCTGTTTGTCTTTATGTTCAAGTTTACAGAATATACCGCAGATAAAATTAAATAACACAATTTGATTATATTCAGGAAGTTAAACTTGTTTATGATTATTATAAAGGCATAACTTGTATGAATTGATATTCTCGGGAAAATGAAGACCCACGTGCCCAAGAAATTTGGTATCCACATGATTTCTATAAAAAATTTCAAAACAAAATCGGTGAAAGATGAAAACAACGCAGAAAAATTAGTAACATAGGGTTTAAAAAAAGAATTCCAATGAGAATGATCATCTGAAGTCGATTTAGAATTGTTAAAAGTACGACAAAAGAAGGGCGAAATTGGAGACAATTTACTGTAAAAAAAAATCTCGAAGGCAATTCTGAGAGAAAAATCAGAGTTGGGGGTAGTCTGTAATTTGAAAGTTGTTGATCTTTGATGATGTAGAGAAACTCTGGTTGTTCATCACGATCTCTATGCGGGAAAAGTTGAAGAAATCTCAGAGTTCGTCCGACTCGAAAAACATTCAGAATCTCTTTACTAAAAAACAACCAACAGAAGGCGAGTAAAATAAACCAACCGTCTTGAATTAAAACATTAACTCTTTCTTTTTCCTCATTCGGTGATCCACCAAAAAACAAAACGAAGCAGATGAGCAACTTTCCTCTTTCAATTATAAAAAAAAAAAAGAATCAAAGAAAAATAAGAAAGAACCCTAAATTACGAAAAAATTGCAACCTCTCAATTTATAAGCATTGGCAAAAATTCTAAATTTCAACAACCCAATACCAAATTATCAACCGATACTCAAAAATCTCTAAGCAGATTATAAACAACCCGAAATCAAACTCGAGAAAGCAAGGGATAGATTCCTCACCAGCAAACTGAAACTCCAACTCCATTTCCACAGCACAACCAATCGAGCAAGAAAATGCAGCCGCAAATCGAAATCACTTCGATCTCTGGAGGAATTCAATTGGATGAATCGTCGGAGAAGAAAAGACTGGTAGCAAATTCGTCGCCGGCCGGCAGATCGTCTGAGAAATTTCAAATTCGGCACTGATCGACGGAGAGTGAAAGTGAATCAACGAAATTAATATAAAAAAGAAATTGATGAAATTAATTGGTAAGAGATGAATTACGAAATTGATGAGAAACGAGAAACAAAATTAAATAATTATAATAAGGAAAAAAACGGTTTCGGTTAAATTTCAAAAAAGTTTCATACGTCATCTTTTATTTTTGGTTTATTTTAGGTAGGAGACTCAATTTTAAAGACTTTTAACTAGTTTTCCAACTCAAATCTATATCTAAATTAAATGGACTAAAATTTACAATA
The DNA here is from genome assembly GCA_037832605.1 of Cyclanthera cordifolia. Taxonomy (NCBI): domain Eukaryota; kingdom Viridiplantae; phylum Streptophyta; class Magnoliopsida; order Cucurbitales; family Cucurbitaceae; genus Cyclanthera; species Cyclanthera cordifolia. Next base: position 765 of record JBBMEG010044010.1, on the reverse strand, counting down.
AAATAAAATAATAATAATAAAACTAAAATTTACAAAAAAAAAAAAAACTTATGTAACAACTATTTAATTTGTTGTATAGTTAGCCGGTTTGAATATTTGAAAAAAAAATATAAAAAAAAAAAACCAAATAAATATCATCTCTAATACATTTTTAAAGTGCATCCGCGTTTATCAATCAGTTCCTTAATAGTATTCGATCAGTAGTTTAATTGATAGTTTCAATTATTGGTTTAGTTGATAGTCTTCAATCAATTCGGTGATAAACTTCAATCAAAATCAGTGCCCCGAGTTTGGTGGTGTCGACGACGGAAAACGACAAGTGTCTATCCTCGTTGGAAAGCTCTTCTCTTCGTGAGTAAAGATCCGGTCTCGATTTTGTGAATGGAGATCCCTTACTCTATAGATCTTGAAATAAATGGATAAATTTTCAGGTTTTTTCACTAGAAAAAATGGAGAATCAGTTCCCGTCGTTGGCCACTAGTATTTTGGTTCAATTGACCCAAAACTATTTAGCTTATTTAAACAAGTTTGGTGAAATGGAAATCAATAGAAGCAATAACATATAAAGGATGAGATGGAGATGTGGCTGGGGAGGGATAGATTAGGATTTTTTTTTTTAAATGAAACTAAATTGTGCTATAAATGATTTTTTTTTTTTTAAGTTGTGTTGTAATTATAATAGACAACTCAAAATTAACTACACATCGTAGATTCTTAAAATAATGATAATAATAATCAAGAATACCGAGGTGATGAAACATGTGT